>CABFPE010000002.1:1149147-1167650 GCA_900660155.1 Hofstenia miamia
CTCACAGAAGTGAATTCATTGAACTCGTTAATGCTCTAGATTATAACTGCCTGTACTGCATCACAGAGACATGGTTGAACAATTACCCAATGGATCTTATCAATCCCAACAAGCAAAAATTTTCTATATTCCACAAAGATCGAGGATCTCGGGGAGGTGGTCTTCTGATTCTAATACCAAAGGTCCTTAAACCAACCAGATATGAAGTGCTAGAAAAACACCATAGAATATTCGAGACAATTTTGGTAAAAATTGAAACTCAATCTTGCAATTACTTCATCAATTTAAGTTACTGCCCAAGAAAACAGTTCAAAAAAGAATTTGACTTTACAATAGATGAGGTGCAATCTGCATTAATATCTGAAAATCATCAAGAAATTATATTTGTAGAAGACTATAATATTGACTACTTAACAGCTGGAGACAGATGTTACATTGAAGATTTCTGTGCAAATCTAGATATTGACGTAGTCAATAAAAACGTTCCGACAAGAGCTCTCATCAGCAAGCATTGCTTGGTATAAGATATGCATTTACGTCTTTCTCAGATCACAACATATGCATTTATGCTTAATGCATTTCGTTACAATTTAAAACACCAAAGAAATTAAGTGTATTCAGAAGTTTTAAAAAGTTTGAGAATTCCACCTTCATCAAGCTTCTAAGCAACGTTCCATGGAACTATATATACACATTAAATGATGCAGATAAAATGTTTAAGTTTATAATACAACAAATTGCTCATTGCTTAGACAAGACTGCGCCCTACAAAAAAGTGTTTATTAGGCAAAATAGCCCAAGAACTTCTAAATTATTTAGACAGTTGGATACTTGCAAAAATAAGTAGAATTTTTTAAATAAGTTCCTCGGTAGAAGCAAAGGATCAAATGAAGATATTTCTGAAATTAACATAAAAAATTCAATTGTAAGAGATCATTTTGAAATTGCAACACACTTTAATGAGGTTTTTCAAGCTATTGGCTTGTACAAAGGTACTAAAAAAGAATATAGCAAGAACAGGAAGTACACATGTAGTAGTAAGTTTAGCTTCCATTTTGTAAACAAAGCAGAGTTGCTAAAGGTCATACGCAAAATTGATAGTAGAAAGTCTTGTGGAAGTATGGGAATTCCTATATTTATAATTAAGGAATATATAACTAATTTTGAAGAGCATTTATTATTCGCAATAAACTATTCAATAAGTCAAAATGATTTTCCATCTGTTTTGAAAAGAGTGGACATTACTCCAGTCTACAAAAAAGGAAATCCACTGCTAGCAGAAAATTACCGTCCAATAGCTATTAGCAACCCATTTGCTAAAATCTTTGAAAGATTGCTATACAATCAAATAATATCTTATATTAATGATAATAATTTGCATTACAATAGACAATTCGGATTCAGAAAGTCTTACAGCACTACAGATGCACTTCTTTACATAACTGAAAGTACCAGATACTACTTAAATGAGAATATCTAGTGCAGTCGCCCTTTTAGATCTGAGCAAGGCATTTGACAGTTCAAATTTTAACATCCTATATAATTTAGGCAATTAAAATTTTTCGTCAAGTAGTATCGAATTATGTGTCGTTTTTTAGGAGCTTAATTAACTTTAATAAGAACATGCAAGATATATTTCGACTTACCAAGTCATCGTCAGTTTTACAAATTATTCCCTCTAAATTTACTAGATTTTACAATAATAATTATAATTTCTTAAATTTTAAAAAGTGGCAAATTTAATTTATAAATATAGTCTTCTTTTGTGTTTAAACTTGGTTGCAAGGATTTTATAAAAATACTCTCAATAATCTTTAAATTACCGTATTTACCCGTGTATAAGCCGCATCTGTAGATAAGCCGCACCCTGAGTTTGGGAGAAGATTTTTAGGAAAAAAAGTTTCTAGAGCAAAATAAAAATTCACAATCACTGAATCATTACATTATTCAGATATTTCTTACAACTTTGAAGTAAAAAAAGCTGCAATTCCACTATTTATAGCCTATCTTAATACATTAAGTAAAACTATAAGCCTATATAGATCTTGTAAATTGTACTTAAAAGATTCTGANAGTTTCTTGAGCAAAATAAAAATTCACAAGCACTGAATCAATGAAACCTATTTATTTACATTATTCAGATATTTCTTACAACTTTGAAGTAAAAAAAGCTGCAATTCCACTATTTATAGCCTATCTTAATACATTAAGTAAAACTATAAGCCTATATAGATCTTGTAAATTGTACTTAAAAGATTCTGATCTAAATTGCTCTTGATATTTGAATGCATTTTATTTATAATCTAATAATACATTCTAATACTTTAGTATTGTTTTAGTTTTAATAAATTAATTGTTTGTCGTTTAAACAGGATATTACTTTACTTTAATGTATATTACATCAAGATTCCATACTTTAGTTTGCAATATATGTGCAAACTAGGTATTTGCACAAGATGTTTTTCAAGGGTTTCTGTAGATAAGCCGCACCTCCGCTTTGGGAGCAATTTTTCGTGGAAAAAGGTGCGGCTTATACACGGGTAAATACGGTACATGATCTTGACGTCTGATGTAATATTTTTGTTTCAAAATTTAGTCCGCATTTATTTAGATGATTAGATATATTAGAACTGGTCTCATGTTCTTTAATTCTTCTTGATAGTTGTCTACTAGAAAAACCAATATAATCTTCACCACAGGTGCATTTGATTTGATAAATTATATTTGATTTATTGGTTTCTTCAGTTGTAGATTTTAATTGAAACACGGGGACTTCGAGATTCTTCGCGCGGTTCTAATGCAGTTAAGCCTCTTACAATGTTTAGTTCATCTTCTTTCATGTTAAGAGCTTGTCGAATATCACGCGCACCTTTTTTCTGAGGAGTTGAAATCGTTCTTGGAGAAAATGGATGTTGTTGAATTGCAGTATAGGGTCTAACAGACCTTTCACGACTTTTTCTTTTTTTGTTTTTTCCTGCTTTTGGTTTTGTGGCAGAACGCCTCTTTCTGGATGCAGGCATTACCTACTATGATAAATTATCCAAAATATTTCGAAGAAATGATCAAAGTCAAACATATTACCACAGTAACACATATTTCCCACAATTTTTTATCAGCAATTTTATTCTAGCGTAAGCCCACACTTCGTACTATAAAATTTTAATTAAAGTTAGTAGTTTTACATTGTTTGCTTTGTAATGGGCATCGAAAGGAAGACAGAAATCATCACTAAAGCATCTTATTGAAAAATATTTCTTTTTTGCTTCGAAGTGGGCAAGTAATTAACGCTTCCTACCAATCCAACCTGTCTTAAATTTTTAGATGGTACGAATAATAGGTTGTAAACATAAAATTTATGTTATTCGTGAAAAATATGCTTCGAAGTTCTATTACCAGCAGGCTGTTATGAGTTACTTATACATGTAATGTGCTAAATCTGCACTAAAAAATTCAACCAGAAACAAGTTAGTTTTTTTACGTAAATTGGAAATGCATGAAGAGCAATCCAGAATTTAGAAAAAATATTTTCCTAGGAAACTAGCATAAAGATTGCGGTCTAAGTACTCTCTTAATAAATTTCTGGCCTTGAAATAATTTCTCTGCTAGGCTACTAATCTTAATTATAGAAGCATGTACTTCGATTTCATAATTTTTGTGGCATAAATTCTATTATTCGTCTTTGCTAATTTCGATATTAGTTATACGAACTCAGTAATGGCAACCTCTCAATTATATTTTACGAATTTAGTTTTGTAAGAAATTTACAATTTCAGTTTAAAAATTTCTGATAATTTTACGCAGTAATTTCTTAACCGTTGCAGACTACCTGTTATTTAATTAATCATACTAGCAATTGTGAGTTGTTGTTTAGTTTACCAGTTTTCTTCATATATAAATGTGTACAATTATTTATTTTGTTTACTAGAAAATAAATTTTAGCTTAAGTTTTATTTTGACTTTACTTTTATTCAAATTATGTCGTTCATGTTCATGTATCAGTCAAAGGGTACTTAGGAGTGGTACAGCATTTCAAGCATATCCTTTAACTTAGGGCTAGGTGTATTGATAGGGCTTTTGCTGTTTGCACTTCAGTCATTTCCGAAAATTGTTGTTATTGCTACCACCTAAATTGCATGAGTTAAAGAATGCACTGAGCTTAGGTTTTTACTTAGCACTTAGGTTCCAATGCACTCACCCAAAAATATTAGGGCTTCTCTCTTGGTAATTAATAGGGCTCTAGTCTTAAACGACTCTTTCTAAAAGGTTTTCTGTTTCAGGTCGGCTGAGTATGGCCACTCTTCCCTCTCTCATTCTCCTGTCACCTTTTACTTTTACTAGGAAAGGCTTAAATGATAGGAGGAGATAATTATTTATTGCAGCACTGGCAAATTCTTGCTCACCACAAAACCCTAATTAGATAGGGAACTAGAACCATTGTAGATTTCATACTAACGCTACAGTATTTCCATTCAAAAAAGTGAATATTTTCATCCCCTCAGGTTATTGTCAATAGTCTTCTCGCCAAACATTGATGATAACAGTTTATGATGAGTTTGTAACAAAAATTTTTTCCCCAATAATGTATGAGTGGAACTTCTCCATACTGGTATAATCCACGTGAGTGCTAAGCATTCTGTTTGCAGCTGTATGTAACGTTCTTCTGCTAGTGATAGCATTTAGTCCCGTGCATATTTCATAGTAGAATTAAGGAAATCAACATGAAACTATATCATGCATGCAATTAACACATTGCTCATTTACATTTATGCATTCCATTGCTTTATTAATATAAATGAATAAGATTGTTAAATTATTAAATGCAATACTACAAAATATAAAATAAAAACATTTTTACATTTAAAAATATATTTGAAGGTGTTGATAAGATATTATTCATGTATATATATATATATATATATATATATATATATATATATTGAGATTGAGTAAGCATCAACTGTGGATGAGCAGTCATTTGTTAAAATATGAATCAATAATTTAATTAAAATACTAATCAATTAATAATTGCTTAGTGAATAGCCTTAGGTGGATGCCTAGCCATTATTACAATTATAAGTTTACCAGTATCACTAAACAATTTAATAATAGTACTAAATGTTTTTTTTAAAACTAGTAACTGGTATTTAATGCTATTTTGTTACCTAAGCTTGGTTTAGAGTCTTATTGAATGAATGAAGATTTTGAACAAAATTAAGTTTCTGTTATAAATATACTCTTGCTTAAGTCCATTACTAAGACGCCACCTGTAGCAGATGTTAAGTTTGTTCTCACTGAAACCTAAATCATTCACACTTGGCTGCGACGTTTTCCTCTTAACATAGAGTTTCCTTGATTTACTAGGTTAGACACACTAGGGTGTTAACTTATCAAATTAGGAATAAACTTATAAGATAGGAATGTGACATTTCAATCCATATTGTGGCATTGGTATGAAATCAGTAAGCATTCCTAATTCTCTATCATTTGAGGGTTTTGAGTTGAAAAATGGATTTACCAGTGCTACAAAATAATGAACTCCCCCTGCACGAAATTTAATTTAGTGGGTTCTATAACGCTAACCTAATGAAAGTAAAAAGTAAACAGGAGATCATGTCAGGGAAAAGTTGCCACACTTGGAAATGATACAGATAACCTTTAAGAAAGAGTCGTATGAGACTAGAGCCCTAACTAAGATAAAGAAGCCCTAACTCTTGGGTGCAGTGAGTGAAACTTACATGCTAAGTTAAAAACCTTAACTCAGTGCAATTCTCATCTCATGCAATTTCAGCGATAGCAATTAAAGTTAATTTTAGTTATAAATGAAATACAGTGCAACAAAAACCCTAGCCAGCATATACCTAACCCAAATTAAAGGGAGTATGGCAGTCAAGTTATACCATGTTTGGGTGCTCTTCAACTACGCAAACAAATTTAAAAACACATAAGTTTTAGTAAAATATAAAGTCATGATAAAAAGTAAAAAAGGAATTTGCTGGGAATAATTGAAGATCCAAATTGACTGTAGCAAAATGAAAAGATCACACCAACATTCAAACAAAGACTGGTACAGAAATTAAACAAGAGTACACAATTGGTAACATAAGTAAATAAGACAGGTTCTGCACAATAACCTTTGAAACTGTGAAATAATTAAGCTAAAATTGCACAGTTTATAAAGAACTAAATTTGTCTAATTATTAATTGATCATTGAAATTCACAGAGTTCATATTACAAATGTTGAAACTAAAATAGATGAATGATGCAGTTATGTCACATGCCCCCTAAACTGAACTATTTTAGTCCACAATTTTCATGGTGTCCAGTTCAACGATTTTGTACCACATGTAGCACCACAAATATAGTTTTTGAAGGTATCTCTTATGGCATGAGCATTTGAGGAGAAATTGCCTCTTTGTTGCTGATGAGTGTTTACTGATAGAGTTTGTAACGGGTGTTATTTGTTGATAATTCTGGTGAAATATTTTCCACATAGAGTTGTTGATTTAGTATCATTTTCTGAAGGAGACATCATTAGCAATGCATCATATAAAAGCTAATACTTAATCTTGGCAGAGTTAGGAATAATGTAACATCCTGCACCTGGCCTTTTTAGCACAGTGTATCATCTTTAGTAATTATCACTCGATAAATGGCGGGTGAGGATTTACTGATTTAATAGACTGCTAGACTTTTCCTCTTTATATAACTAGTTATGTTAACTGAGTACTAATCATCATTGTTTAGGTGACGAAGCCGTGCAGTGTTTTCTCATCAATCATCTGTGGGCTACTGCCCAAAGCCAATCTCCACACAACAGTTCCTCTCCTTCATTAGCAACTGACCAAGTTCACTGCACCATCTCAGCTCAATGAGAACTAATTATGTGTACCTTACATTAGCTCAGTGCATGTACTCAAGTCAAGATACAACTGACTTAAACTCAATTTTGTAAAGTGTTTGTTGGATTGAATAAGTAAAGCAACCAGGCATTGACACTAACTGCATTAAGTTAATATTAAAGTAGCCATTACCGTAAAATTACTGGCTTTAACAATTATCTAATATATTGCAGTTTCCTACACTTACATTTAATAACAGTACATGTAAAGTCATTTATTCAGTCGATTATTGTCAAGTCTCCTACTATTAGTAATAAAGATATAATCCTAATGTTTGGCTATCCAGCCATTTCGAGCATCTGTTTTAATGTACATGTAGTGATCGATAGTCAGACTAAGCAAGAATCGAAAAACTCCTATCCATAACATAAGTGCTGTTTCATGACTGGCACAAGGACCCTTTGAATTGCTCCCATGATGGAATCCAGCCACTACTCGACACAACTTGCTTAGCTGAACATTTTAATAAATACCAAACCAGATAAATGAAGAATGAAAATAAAATAAACTCCGAAGAATTTATTGTTCATCAAATTTCCTTTAAATTCTAAGCTATTTATTTAAAAAGTTCTAAGTACCTGCTGATTTTGAATTTTGAATTAATCTTCTGCCAATATGGCTGTTCTTACATAAGCATAATTTTGCTTGTTACAATTTGTCAAATATTACTTAATCAGCTCCAGTATTTTTCTCATAATGTACAATATTGTAACTTAGTTGCATATTACAAAAATGAATAAGATAATTAACTAAATTTTACAATCATTTTTTGATTACACTTAATCACTGTTAATCTTTCAATGCTGATCTCTTTGGTTGGCAGCTTATTCTTTTTGGGTGATGCTACAATAATGGCAAGTTTGTTGGATTCACTTTTGCATAATAGCTCTCACATTCTATTTGAGAATGCTAATGATTGTGATAAAGAAAGGATGTGGTGCTACATTTCTAATTGTTCAAGCATGAGAATAGTTTTGTTGATAACATTCAAGAGAGCATTGAGCAGAGGCTGATCTCTGACTAGATATAGAGGATATGAGGAGTGTGAGTGGCAGTAATTCTTTGTTATTGCTGCTGGGGTCTGTGACAGGATTCTCTTCATTAAAATTCAAATCAAACAAACAATTTGAATTAGTATAACAGTTTTTTTGGAAATGTATGTGTTTAGAGTGTGCACCCTGTGGAGGTTTAATAACACTTTTAGGATAGGTTATGGGATCATGAAATTATTCCTGAAGATATGTATCAGAGTTATTTGTGGTAATTGAATGACATATTTTTTCATTTGACTGAGGAGTTTCAATGGATTTCAGAAGATCATTACTCATAGCTAATTTATTATTTAGGTTTTTAAAGGTTGGATTATCTTGATGTCTGGTGATTTGAACAGTTGGAGTGGGTTGCTCTACAGTGATCAGAGTTTGTAGTGTGTGCAGATTTCCTTCAATGCATTGCAAGTTGTTTTGTGTATTGCATTGAAGCATTTGCAATTCTTTATTTGCATAAGTTCCATTTTTTAAAATTTTGCAGAGTTCATCCTTGACTGAAATTATTCTTTTGATGAGTTGCTCTTCCAAGAGAAAGTCCTCTTGCAGTTGGTGGGTGGCTTATTTTGGGATAGTAGCTTTTTTCTTCTGTTGAATTTGTGTGTTTGACATTCTAATTCTTTGAAGTTTAAGGAGCTTCAACTAGTACAACTTAACTGACATAGTTAAACTAGGTTTGCTAGGCTAGTGTAGAATCACTGGGTGCTCAGACTACTACTAGCAGTGCTAAGGAACTTAGTGGCATGAGAGAAGGTTGCAGAGGTGACCATCATCACAAGTGACCCACATTCTAACAGAAAAACAGGAGTATTGGTATTTCAGCACCTGGACAAATTTTGCGGCAATAACTGGACAGGTGAACCAGAGAGTAACTTTTGGGTCTCTTTAATTATTTTAATTGCAAGCACGTCGTCCCAACTAACAACTTTGGCATATCAAGGTCCCTTAATGATTTGCATTAGGGCCTCCCACTGAGTAACTACTTCATCATGAAGATGGAAAAACTGCAGTTCAGGCAGCCATTAACTAACTGGACAGTTGTGTTGTAGGTTGTTTAGTCTCCTCATGAAGGTGTAGAAGAAATGTTTGTACAAACAAAGCCCCTAGAGCACAATCATAAGAGTCATTAGCCTGTCTGTGTCTGATATGTGTGCATCACTGGCACTAATCTGCATGTCTGGATAGAAGTGGGTAAAAACTTTCCATAGTGATCCCATCTGTGTAGTGTGGTCATTGAAGAGGGAGCAGAATTTGGTTACTTGTTGGAGTGTCATCTCCTCAGGATCTGATACTTGAGCTCTCAGCATTGTGATTATCTCTATGTGCTTTGTAATGTTTTAGTAGCAGGTGATTGTCTCAATGTTATCAATCCACATCAGGTCAATGGAGGCTTGGAATAAGAGGAGAACATTTGGGTTGAGTTGTAGAATTTTGTTGCAGATTTTCTTCACCTGAGTGTGGAGGGGCTGGTACTTCTGGAAGATATTGCAAATGGTCAATTTTCCATCTATAAAGACACTCTCTGGATTTCCACCCAACATGAGCTTTTCTCAAACCTCTCTGTATTCTGCAGACTGACTTGCTTTCTTCACCTCTGCTGTGGTACTGATGTAGTTGATTTTGTTGGACAGATGAGTGGACACTTTCTTCTTGCCTTTCCATACTCTCCATGATGGTGAGATGAGGAGTGTAGTGATACAAGGTGGTGGGATGCTTAACAAGTTATTTTGCTCTGCATTATTCTCCATGTCACAGAGTTCTACTTTACTGCTCTTCTCCAATTGTCTCCCAAAATGTGTTGTGGGGGCCATGGCTGTGCAGCTTCTCTATTTGACTGGGAGTAGTCTTGACACAAGCTGTGGTGCATTCTATGTCCAAGGCAAGTTGTCACCCAGGCAATTGTAGAAGCATCAGCTCTTCTTTGGAAAACATCTCAGTGAGGCATGATTTCATTAGGCTGAGGATGTCATTATCCTCATTGTTCTCTATGATCCAATATATGATAACTGGTTTGTCAGTGAATTCCTCTGGTTTGTGCTTGATCATTAAGATTCACTCATCCTTGGTAATTGACCAGGTGGGTGTGGGTTGAGGGGGGCAAAGTAGGCCTGTGAATTTTTCCAGGTTGACTGCCTTGATGAGTGCATTTGTTGCTGGTGAGACCTTGATTGCAGATGAGGACAAGAGCTCTTCTTTTTGATAGAACTGCTTGGGCAATTGCATCACCTGCTCAAGTACTAGTATGGGGATTATCTCACCCTCTTTATTCACTTGATGTGGTTTCTCTCTGAGCTGACTATATCCAGACTCTGGGTATGTGAGGTGCTCAAGATTAAAGAAAATTTTGGTTTTATTCTGCAAGTAATGATGCTGTAACAGTTTGAAAAACTCAATTGTGGATCCTGGACATCATTTGATAAGGCACATGGTACAGAGAGGTACATACTCTGAGTTGAAGTAATGGAACTTGGTGTCAGCCATGACACCCCACATATATTTCTTTAATGTATCTGAGAAGATATTTAGATTGGAAGAGCATATGCTGAGTTTGTTGGTAATCATTTGCTGGTGAGAATCATCCTGTAGGGCTGCTTGCTCCCACCAGCTGAGCATAGTACTTCTCAAATTGCTCCATTGCCTTTTTTGACTTTCCAGGGGATGTAGAAATTGAGCACTTATGTAGAAGCCAGTTTTTAACTTTCCATGAAGCTGGGCATATTGTGTGTTGTGCATGCAACATTTGGCAAGCTTCTCACACAATGTCCTATCCAGAGGTAGCTGTAGTTGAGGCTCCTGTTGAGAAATGTGGAGACAATCCAGATGGCTCCTCTTGACTGAATACCTGGTGGGTGTGTCTCTGAGAATAATCATTCTGCAAAGTTATTTTGGTACAGCATGTCATGGGACAGACATAGCTTGCTGAGGAGGCACTTGACTGACCAACTATATTGTGACAATGGGCTCTGGATGTTGATGACAGGCCACTCAGTCTCTGGGTTGCAATCAGCCTTTAGCAAGGCCCAGACTTCTTCAATTTCTTTAAGTATGGATCTACTTTTTGAAAATGTGAAACTAACATGCAAGTCTATGACCAAGGTTTGGTGTGGCAGACTAATGTTGATTGACTCAAGTGTTTGAGCCTGAATGATGGGTTGATGATAAGTTTGGTGTCCACAGCTAATTGGGGCATGGGGATTATCTTGCACATTAATAGATCAGTATAAACAAGCTTTGTTACTAAGACAATGTTGGTATGACACATGCTAATCAGCCAGTAAGAACCTTTGTACAAGATAGGGAAGTTCTCTATCCTAAAGTGCAGATTCTCCACCACCTCTAGTATGTCCAACTTGTACTCTTCTCATAAAAATATGACTAATCAGACATTTTCCACTTTAGCAAAACAGTAGGCAAACTTGAGCTGTTCCATTATATTGGATTGTTGTACTTTGTTAACTCACAGAAAGTTGGACTATTAGTAGGCTGCTAAAGTTGATGTTAACACACTTGAAGTTCTTGATCATTTTCCAATTATTAAGAAACTGGCTCAGGTTGTTGAGGGTGAAGCCAATATTGTCATCTGAGTCCCTCATACATTTAGTAGCAATAAAATATAGGTGTAAGATTTCATCTCCAACCTTGGATATTTTCTTTTTTCTTTCTTCATCTTTTCTGGAATGAACTGTGGAAGATACTCTGGCTGAATCAGGAGTTGATTACTAGTGGCTCAGGGGGGTTTTGTGTCACATTGGGGAGTTTCTATGTTTACAATGTTATTAAATGGCACATGAAAGTCTCTTAAAGTCTGCTCCTCTTGATCATGTGGGGAGTGTTGTCTCCCTACATAGTGTCAAGCATGGGATGAGTCTCACTCATGTGGAGAGTGTTGTCTCCCCACATAGTCTTGAGAACTGGAAGAACTTGGCTCTCCATGTTGCCAGGTGTGTTGCTGCCCAGGAGTGCTCAGATCCATAATGTCATCCCCTTTTCCTTGCATGAACCTTCTCAGGTGGTGATTCTTGCCCCTCAAGCCTCAATGCATCTGATCACAGGTCATCAATTTGCCATCTCACTCTCCTTTGGGATGGCAGCTGGTTCTTGTGGCATTTCTTTTGATCAATTGTGGTTGCAAAACAAAGAGATAAGATATAAATCCCACACATGTGGGTCAAGATAATTTTTATCACAAGCCCTACATTGGGGCAAAACTCAGGTAGCATTACTGTCACTACTATTTATTATATCACTCCCATAATTAGTTTCTTCAAGATCATCTTCCTCATATTCAGTTAAATTTGCTGTTGTTGTTGATTATTACATTTTCTATATCTCATATGGCTCTTTTAAGCCATAAGTAAGTGTGGTGGTCCAATAGCTTAGTTATTGTAAATGGACCTTGCCAATTGGTGTTCAGTTTTTGCACCTTATTTTGGTCTGTGATCTGGCAGGGGAAGTAAGCAAACACTTTGTCTCCTTGCTTGTGCAGTTATCCATACAGTTTGCAGTTAAAATTACATTTCTGACATATCACTGATTGATTGGCATTGTGGCAGATAGTAAGGTGGATTTTCCTTCATCTCATGCAACATGTGAGCTACATATTGTTCCAGACTAATCTCATTATAGTTGGGGACATAATAGACAGCAGCATACTTGTTTAATGGCCAAACATAGCCTTAAATGGACTCACTTTTGTTGTTGAGTGAACAGTGGTATTATAAAAATATTCGACTGCCTCAAACACATGCTTCCAATTCCTCCCAGCAGTTTGGGAGAGTGCAACTCAAATTAGCTTAATTAAGGTGTGGTTCAAGGATTCTACTACGCCATTAGCCTGAGGGTGGTTGGTGGTTGTAAATTCATGGAGGATCTCTAGTTCATGCAGCATTGTCTCCAGGATGCAGTTTTCAAACTGGGGGCCTTGATCAGAAATGAGTTGCTCCATAGTGCCCAGCTTAAGCACCCATTCCTTAATGATCTTTTCACTGACTATCTCAGCAGTGGTACTGTCCAAGGGGATCAACCTTACATTCTTAGTGAAGTGGTTGATCATGACCTGCAGATAATGGTAGCCCTCATCATCACAGGACAGCTTTGCTAAATCCATGTGGATGACCTCATTAGTTTGTTCAGCTGCTCTACTTTGCAGCTCTGCTCATTGCTCAGGGAAGTGACTGGTTCCCTGCAACAGACATGTCTTACACTTGTCAATCATGTCAAGGATGGCTGCTCTTATGCTAATAGTCACATACTTGGTGTTGAAGGTTCCTTCCATCTGGATAATCCCAAGATGTCCTCATTTGTGAATTCTCTGGACAAGGTTGCACTGGAAGTACTCAGGTATGGCCAAGCAATTGTTGTGGCTCTTGGTATACAGTAAGCCTTTCTTGTTCAGCTTCCAGTGATATCATTTTAAATAGTGGTTTGTGACAAAGCTGATAGGACAAAGAGGCTTCTTCAGCCTCTGAATTATTTCTAACAGCACTTTGTCATGCTGCTGACACAACACAATCTCTTCTTCTGTGATCTCTTCTCACACCATTACAGGCAATACTTCTCCATTCTTAAGAATGTGGGTGACATAGGATTAAAATGTGGTTGGGGCATTACAGAGCCTAAAAGTCATATACTTCCACTTGAATAAACCCTACAGAGTGATGAAAGTTATTTAGCAATGTTGGAAGGCTTCATTGGGACCTCCCAATAAGCTTTGCACAGGTCCAGGCAGTAGAAGAATTTGTAGCAACTCACATTGTACAGTAGGTCTTCAATCCACAGAAGCAGGTGGGCATCCTTGATAGTAATGTTGTTAAGCTTTCTAAAATCAATACATAACCAATACTTCTTGCCTTGTTTAATAAAGACTGTAGACACAGTGCATGGGCTATTGCTGACCTGTATGATACCACTTTCAATTAAATTGCTGAGTATCCACTTGTATGCATCTTTCAGATTTTCTGGCACTCTTCAGACTGGCAGGTGTATGGGTCTATCATGCTTGGTTGCAATGGAATGCTGTTCACTGACTGCCTGGCCCACATTTATCAAACTGTAATTGAATACTTTGCTCTGCTTGCACAGTAAGTCAACCAACACTTCCTGTTCTTCAGCACTGAGATGCAGGTGGGATTTGGCAGAGACAGTAAGAGTCAAGACAGCATCAGAGGGTTCCATTAGATCCTGAATGGCCATAAAGATCAGCAGATAAGCAGTGGTTTGGTGTTCTAACTGAACTGGCATAGTGATGACCTCAAGTTGTGTATGGTCCAACTGCACAAAAGTGGTACAGCTATTTAGGATAGTAATTCAAGTTCTCCCATTCTTCATGTGACATAGGTTGGGCAAGAAATTAATGCCTCAATAATGTTTTCCTCTCTGCCAGTGACCATAACATTGCCTGTGTACTGGCTTTTGGTAACAAAAACAGCTCTTGTCCAGTGTTGTGGTTTGATGGTGACTGAGTTTGTAAACTTGAAAGAAATCTCATGATCTGGAATAGCCACTAATTCACTGGGAACCTCACTTTCTCTGATGGAGATAGTGCTACTCCCATAGTTGATGATGCACACAATGCACTCCAAGAAGTCACTTCCCAAAAAGATATCATATTGCAGATGCTGATAATGTGTGTCAATGATGACCAAGTCTATCTTGAAACTTTCTTGGCAGACTCTCAGCTCAATGTCCTGTACGCTGCCTTTGAGAGAGATAGTATTGCAGGAGGTATCAAGTAGGAGGACTTCTAGAGGATCTAACTCATTTCTTGTCATACACAATTTGTTGCAGCATTCATTGCTGGTGATCAATGCTGATGATCAATTCTGAGGCTCCAGTGTTGATGGTGGCATTTATCAAAGTTCCATTAATATCCACAGGAATTACATTGGTTCTCATTAGGTTGGTTATGACCAAGACATCCTGTGCATGGTTTTTAGGAGGTGGTGCTCCACTTAGTTTAAATGACTGGTAGGCTTGGAAATTGTCACAGGAGGGAAATCCTCCATGCTAGGCTCATCAATTACAAAGCCATTTCTGTCAACTACAATTCAGATAGCAGCACTACAGTTGGGTTTAATGTGGCCCTGCTGGCAGCAGCAGTAACTGTGGGTCTGGAGATCATCTGACCACTTCTTGATTTAATGTGTATCAGGCATTGACGAAGCCTTAGTGACAGGCTGGCTAGACTCAGATCCTAGTTTCATGTTGCCTATGTCCTTGTTGATCTGATTTGAATTATGCATCATGTAAACCATGCTAATTGCTTTTTGAATGATTATGTGGAGGTCATCCTCAGGGTCACACTTTAGTTCTAAGTGACTACAGATACTATGTGGGAATCCCTGACAGATGTAGGAGAACAGATCATGTTTCAAATATTCAGGCAAAAATTTAATGAGGCAAAACAGAATATCTGTTTAAGTTATGTAGGTGTGGACATAATCCCCTTTCTTGAACAAGAGTTCACAGAGCAGCATTTTGTACTGGTGCTTAATGTGAGGGGCATGGCAGTGGTCTTTGAAATGACTGATAAGCAATTGATAATTCAACTTGGTTTCTTTGTCCAGCATCATGTACTGGTTGTATGCCAACCCTTGTAAGTACATTGGAAACTTTGCAACAGTGGCATCTTGGCTAGTTCAATATTTTTTCATAGTGGGTGCAAACAAAAACAGCCATTCATTGCAAGACTGTGAGATTTCATTCATTTTTCCAGTAAATTTGTGTGAAACTGAATGTTGATTAAAGTGATTAACAGATTTGCTCCTGCTAGACTTAACTGGGAGGATAGATTGAGTAAACTATGGCTGGCATGTTGTTGCAGACTTGTTAGGAACACTCAGATGACTTGGTGCACTTGATGCAAAAGCAGTAAGCACAACCATAGTGTTGACTGGCACCAGAGGTGAACAGGTCACTCTCAGTATGCATGGGCTAGGGGTGGCTACAGTAGTTAAAGTTAATACTTGAGTCAAAGCACATTGGGTACACATCAGGCTACAGCTCATGAAGAGAGTAGCAAGTGTTACAAACTTATGTGTCAAGGGGTTGGTGGCAGGTGAATTAGTGGCCTTGGGAAGTTGAGATGACATGAATTGCATGACCTTATCCATAATTCAGTCACCAAAAGCTTTGAGGAGCTAGTTCAGAGTGTCACAAGTTACCTATTCTCTAAGGAGTAGGGGGTTGCTGAGTAGTCAAGTTTTCTCAGTAAGATGACTGTGGCAGAACTGAAGCTGAGGTGGTGAGATTCTGGATTTGGAACTCCAGGGAAGTAATGGCCTTAATCAAATATTGACTCTCAGTAGAGCCTTGGAGGCCTGTAGCTTTAATTTTTCCTGTAGGGAATCAATTCATCATTTTTTTGGCTCATATTGAAGTTTACTGAGCTAAGGTATCCTTGAGCTGCTCAATCTTCACTGCTTACATGTCTAAAGGTGGTGATATATCATCACAAAGAAGAAAAGAATTGAGAGGAGCATTGGTGGTGGTAAGTGTTTGTTGGTTAACAACTAGGGGTGTCTGAGTAAAATGATGGAATGAAGATAAGTTAACTGACAATCCAATGGTGCAAGGGTAGTGTCCTTGCCACCTACAGGAATGCACCATGAAGGGGTCCCATTATGAGAAAGACTATTCACATCCATAATAAACAGTAAAGAAAAGGAATCAAGAAAATTCAGTAACAATCCAAAAACAATTTGAGAGTATACTCCAGAGAGTCCAGTAGACAAAACAGTAGACAGCATGGTATAGGGTATTGGTACTAAATCCAAATACTAGAAGAGAGAAACAAAAGTGGGGTAGCAACAGAAACAAGCTAAGAACATTGTTGGAGCTCAATAACAGCTTAGAATCATGTCAGGGTCACCATGTAGAATCACTGGGTGCTCAGACTACTACTAGCAGTGCTAAGGAACTTAGTGGCATGAAAGAAGGTTGACCATCATTAAAAGTGACCCACATTCTAACAGAAAAACAGGAGTATTGGTATTGTAATAAATAACAGTACAGATCCACCAAGCAGAACTAGACTTCAATTATGACCAACTTGCATGGCATCATGCCAAAGTGGTACTCAGAAAGAAGATTCCAAACTTGAAAAAGGTGCTACCCTCTTTGTCTCTAGCTGTTTGATTCTAGCTCAATAAAATGTTTCTCATTAGCTCTTATTTCTCAGCTGATGTAATAATAACCACATGTAGTCACCATGCATTCACATTAGCCAGTAGCTTATTATCATCACAGTGTTAGGTGTTAAGTGTATGTTTGCAAACAATAGATAAAAAGTTATTGTTCCCTAACTGTAATTGTACACATAACTTAATGCAGTCCATGATTTGGGCTGCCAACTGGAATAGAACACATTGTTGTCCTAAACTCAGAGGAGTAACTCCCAAACAGATAACATAATGCCTAAAAAGGGGTTAGCAATATTATATTGAAAAAGATCAAACATGGTTGAAGTGAGACAAAGTTTATTTGATGCTCACTACAGGTGTCTCAAGTATTTATACAAGATTTTTAATTATTACAAAGTTGCATTCACGGTTTCCCTTGCAAAATTATTAGAGCAATTATACATTATGTAAAATCAAGGGGACAAATAGTCAAAATACTACACTCAAATCAGTAATAATATGCACACATCACTGTAATGTCATGAAAGTTAAAGATGGAGCATTTTAGCTTGAAATTACAAAATTAAAAATAGATCAAAGTAAAATCAAAAAGGAGCCCTGACTGACTCTACACTAGGTTCTGCAATTCTGACATTTTGCCAGCAATGAAAGTAGTTATCTCAATTGCAGTCCAATTGTAATAAGGTCTATTTCTTCTTTCTATGGTTCAACATCTTCTGGTGGTTATATTGTAGCTTCCTCTCACAGTGGTATAGTTACTTATAAAACAATGCTTGTACTCAGAATCTTTTGGTAAATATTGGACTTCCTCTGACAGCAGTATAGTTATTTATAAAATGATACTTGTACTCAGTGTCTTGAGGTATTCACCATGTGGCATTGATATGAAATCAGTAAGCATTCCTAATTCCCTATTGTTTAAGGGTTTTGAGTTGAAGCACAAAATAACTAAATCCTCCTGCTATAGTACCAGTAGTAAAGGCCGCAGCAAGGAGACCACAAACAAACGCCTCTGATTGGTCGAGAGCTTATGACGTCCCATGTCACGTGACAGACCGTGAATATTGCCGAGGGTGGTTGGGTGTTGAGTCATCTAATTGATACTTGGCGCTAAGTGCTTTGAAGATCTTGCTAATTGATTTTTAGATACAGCTTGCTAATGCATTTTTAATTAGCACATTCAGACCTGGTTAAATGATTCACACCCAAATTTACTTTGTTTTATATAATGACTAATTTTTCCTAATATACATAACATTGCATTTTGTTATAACACACATTACACTCACCTGTATACATTACTTCGCATTTTGTGATTTTTCTATTGTTGCTTATTTTTACAATCCTTTGTGGGATACATGCACATTACAAACTAATTTTCCATTACACGTAAAAACACAGGACGCAATGGCGAACC
>CABFPE010000002.1:1180447-1198732 GCA_900660155.1 Hofstenia miamia
CGACCAGGAAGATAAATTATTACAAATGATACTATAAAAAGTGGATAGTACCCACGCGCCGCAAAAGAATCCATCGATGTTGATAGGACTCTGAAAAAGGTTAACAACTTTGTAATCAAATATATTAAATGCTTTTTTAATAAAATTCACCGTTGCAGAATTGAATCAATAAAAAACAGCTGCTTACTGATCACGTGGCCATACAAAGAAATGATAACAGTATACTTTTTAAAATATTTAACTTAATAGTTTTCAGAAGAAAAACGACTAGTTTTTGAGTGTCAAGAACACCTAGAAGTTAAACACTTTCCTGCTGTTAGCAATTAACAAACATGAAATTTACTTTAAGTATTCAGAAAATCATTATTAGTTTCTGTGATATGCAATGCTGTTTCAACTGTAAGTACATTTTCGGGATTTGTATCAAAACTCATTTGAGTTACAATATAAAATAAATGACCACTGCGCAATTTTATAGTTCGTGTTTCGTTGAGAAACATACTATATAGTATATATTACGGATGGTATTTTTTTCAAATTTATGTTAAACCTCCAAATTATTATTTAATGGACACATATCCCTTAGAAAAACTACTGCAAGTCTCCATTCTAGGAGAAATTTGGAAGATTTGAGATTTTTTAGAATAAAAAAAAGTACTAAGTTAGTACTACTAACTATATTACATGTCTTCCAAATTTAAATATTTAAATGACGTAATATATAGATTTTTAACAGACACAAATTTCAATTTGATTTTGAGCAATTTTCTGATTTGATTTTGATTTTGAAGTTAATACCCATTTTCATATTTAAGTTTGAACTTGAAATATATCAAAAAGGCTCAAACTTGATTTGAATTTGATATTTGAATTTGCTTATTTGAGAACCCTGCTTTTCATTTTTAGCATCAAAGCTTTTCTAAACAACATCTATAATCGAAAAATCGTAATAAAAACAATAAATCACCTACATTAAATTTAAATAAAAACAAATTAAAAGAATCAAGATATATAAGGACAAAAATGAAAAATCACAGATACACAATTTTTCAATTTACTGTTATTCAAATATCAAATTCAAACATCAAATTTCTGTCAGACAATTTGATTTTGAATTTTAAGATAATTTCCATTTGAATTTGATTATCTGAAAGCTCTGATTCATTAGAAGGTGGTTCACACATAATATGATTCAAAAACAATTTTGGTGCAAACAAAGGATATGCTAAACAGTGACACTAAAAATGGTGAAAACAAAATCTGATTGGCTGTCAGACTGGTGAAAGCAAATGCTTAACAGAAAAAATATATAAAATACATTAATATATACCCAAATAACAATTTAAGGACTAAAAATGTTGTTTTGTGTTGTTATGTGGTTGTTTCATGTGTCAAAATCAATGTTGTTTTAACATCAAATTGGTACTATTTCTTTGGTCCAAACAATTTTGCTTCAACAACATCACATTAGGTTGCTTTTTATTTGTTTTTATGAATGAAACAGCAATATTTTGAGGTCATAACAACATTGTTTTATGTTGCCACATGATTGTTTTAGCATTACTTTTATATGCAAAATAAAATTTTATATTGCTAAGCTGTTCAAACAAACACAAGCCCAACAAATGGCAGACCACTATCTTTGAGATACTGTCAAGTTTATTCAATACAAACATTTATTAAAAATTAAATGAATGTCTTGTATATAAATGATATGAATGAGTATAAAAATCTTTTCTACTAAAGTTGTTATTATGATGTTAGTAGTTGCTGCAACAACCAAAAGTATGAAACAACTATAAACAACATAAGAACAACCAAAATTGTTATCAGGGTACATATAATTTACTGTGATATTTACAAAGGTTATATAATATCTTATTTGAGGATTAGTGTGGCATAATGACAATCATTTTGGTCATTTGACATTTCATTCCTTCACTGATTCGAATTTATTGTAATTGTTATTTGGTAAAACAAAGTGGTGTTAGTTTTATTTTAGTTTGAATTTCTAATAATTTTAAAACTCACAGTAAAATTGAATCACAGACAATAATTTGTAAACTGCCACATCTTTGCTTATATTTTCTACAGAATGTTTTTATTTACAGATACTGATTAACTTTGCATATATATTGGAATTTGTTCATATGATTACTGTAAGCTTTATTCTTGGTAAAACTTGATTTTACTTATTTTTTTTCAACTGCTACTTTCATTAAGATGTGTTTCTAATTTTTTAACTCCATTGTTAATGGACACCCATTTGATGAACAAACTTGTTGATAGCCATGCTTTAACTGGGTTAGGTGTATGGATAGAGCACTTGCACTGCTATTCCTTCATTATGAAAGTTTATATAAATGCTAAATTGCACAAGATTAGGATTGCACCAAACTTATTTTTATTTTTATTTTATTTCACTTAGAACATAGGTTCTCCACTTGCACCCAAGTGTTAGGGGTTCTGTTTTCTTAAATCTTCTAAAAGGTTATATGTATCAGGTTGGCAGAATGTGGCTACTCTTCCCTAACACAACCTCCTGTTTACTTTTTACTTTAATTAGGATATAGTATTTATGCAGTAGGAATTAGTTAGTTTTTTGTAATATCAGACCATCCACTCATCAACTCGAAACTCTCAATATGATAGATTAGTAGGAATGTATGCTGATTTCTCACCAATACCACATTATATACTTAAATACAAAGACTTGTTAGAAATTATATCTTCAAAACATTTCAAAAACATATTTAACATGAGGTGTTGCAACAAAGTATATTTATTAATTGCAGGTATGAGTAATGCATTCTCCAAAACAGCCAAAAGCATAATTAATTACACACTGCAAAAAAACTTTCAGAATTGCAACTAAGAGAGCAGTGAAATTATGATTCATCATCAGTATTGCATTAAATATTGAGTGATAAAAAGTCCAAAGTTCTATAAATTTAGTGTTTAAAAATCCAAGGTGCAAGAAAGTAGACATATTTAATAGAAATCTTATCAATAAAATTTGTGATGTAGTGGATTTTTGATATTCCAAGGCACTAAGCTACAAGGCAGATTTTAAGGATACCAACTACAAACAGTGATTTCAATTAACTATTATTAATTTTGCCAAATATATGCATTTATTTGCTACATGGTATTCTATTGTGTCTCCATTTATTAATTAAGAATCTTTGAATTTTTTTTGAAAATTTGAGGGTTATATTTAAATTCATAAGTTCAACACAGTAGAAGGAAGCCAAATTTATTGTGCACTTTGCTACAGTAAACTCAGATATTTATTACAAAATTGGTAAATTATTACCTGGATATTGTTTACAGTTACAAAACACAATTTCCCTTGCAAATGTAAAAAACAAGCAATAACATGTAATTTAAATCAAGGGGACAAATACTAACACTATTAAATAACTACACTCAAAAATTGATACAGATAGGTAGCAACAAATCATGAAATCAGGATGTCAAAAATTTTCAGAGTGCTGAAATAATAATAAAATCGAAAAATTAGGCTCTGAGTGACTCTACACGCCTCCACTGCAACTTACATTTGCAATAGGAGTTTGACTGTGGGACTGGACAGGAGATTTTGCATCTCATCAATCATTTCTGTGGCTAGGATGTTGTCCCAAGATGTAACTTCAGTGTATCTAGGTTGCCAGGTAATCTGCATAAGTGTTTCCCTCTGTGTAACATCTTCACTCCTCAGGCAGAAGAACTTGATCTCTGTTAGACAGGCACTAATAGGGCATTGCATGATCCCTAAATAGGGAGCAATATTGGTTGACCTGCTGTAAAGTCATTTCCTCTAGGTCTATAACCTCTTCTTATTCATAGTAAATAATCTTGATTCCTGAAACAAAATGAAAACACAGGGGTCCAGCATCACAATCCTGTTATGGATCTTAGTTAACTGAGTGGAGATCAGTTGCCCCTTTTGGAAAATATCCTTAATTGTGAGTGTACCATTGATGTAAATGCATTCTGGGTTTCCACCCTCAAACAGGGTGTCTCTAGTATCTTTTTACTCCCTTGATTGCATTGACTTGTTGATCTTGGCCAGAGTGGACATAGTTGATAGAGTTGGATAGGTGAGCAGAGACTTTCCTTCACCCCTTCTTAACACACCCTGATGATAAGATAAGTGGGGTCATTATGCAGGGTGGAGGAATACACAGTAAGTTATGCTTGTCCAAATGACTTTCAATGTTGTTGGGCATGACCTTTTCTCTCAGTGTGGTATCCCAATAGTAACAGGTTAGTTAATCTTGGCATCTTTGATGGAGTCCCAGAATGTGCTGTGGAGTCCACACTCACAGAGTTTGGCGACCTGAGAGTTGGAGATTCAAAGGCAGGATGTGGTACATTCTACATCCAAGGCTATTTGTTGCCCAGGCAATTGTAGAAGTACTAGCTCCTCCTTGGTAAACATTTCTGTTAAACACCACTTCATTAAACCTAACATGTTGTTGTCTCTGTTCTGTTCAATAACATGGTTGACAATGCAGAGCTTTTTGGTGAACTCATCCAGATGGTGTTCTATGGTTAAAATTTGCTCATCCTCAGTGATTGACCAAGCTGGTGTGGGTATAGGAGAGCTTGTGACTCTGGAAAATTTCTGAAGGTTAATGGCTTCAATAAGCACTTTAGTTCCAGGCAATACCTCGACTGTGGATGCTGATTACAGTTCTTTGCAATAAAATTGCTCCAGCAAGCACATCATCTGCTCAATAACTGTAATAGGAATGATTTCGCCATCTTTGGCAGCTTGTCTCCATGTTTACAAAAGCTTGTTGTAGCCACATTCCAGATAGTTTATTTTTTCTAAGTTTAACAAGATCTCTGTCTTTGTGTGCATGTTGTAATGGGCTACCAATTCTAAAAACTGCTGTGTTGATCCAGGTTTGCAGCATATTAGGCAGCTAGTGCAGAGTGATGTGTGATCAAATTCTAAAGACAGGAACTTGGTTTCCAACATGGCTCCCCAAATATACTTGCAGAGGATTTCTGAAAAGATATTAAGGTCAGCAAAGGCAACACCAAGGCAGTTGACTATCATTTGAGGCAGAAGGCGCCCCAATGGACTACTTGGACCAATAAGGCTTTTGGTTTTACCAGGCCATGATGGCAGTGAGCATGAATGTAGAAGCCAATTCTTAATCTTCCATGCAGTGGGGCAAATAGCAAGCTCATGGATACATTTCTTCATGAGGCACTCTCAGGCATTTTGATTGGAGGCAGTTGAATAATTGGATCCTGTGTCAGGAAAATGGATAAGACCCAGATAGCTCCATGAGACTGAATGGGTGGTACAAACTTTTTGGAAAACAGATGCTCAGCAAAATTTTGGTGGTCTTGGGAGGTGTAGGCAATGAGCAGCTTCATAAGGAGCCTCTCAATGGATCTTGAGTACTGCAACATAGGACTGTGGATGTTTATATTGGGTCAAATGGACTTGGGGTTTCTATCTGCCTTAAGGTTAGTCCAGACTTTGTTGATCTCAGCAAGAGTTGTGGCACTTTTTGAAAATGTGAAACTAATGTGCATATCCGTGACTAAAGCAAGACTGGGCCAGTTAGCATTGATGGATTCAAGAGTTTGCAACTGGGTTACAGCATCTATGATAAGCCTTGTGTCAACTGCAAGGCAACGGGTGGGTATCTTTTTGCATAGAAGAAGGTCTGTGTAAATTAACTTGGTTATTGAAAAAATGCTAGACTGATACATGCTGGTTGGATGATAATAGTGAGTGTAAAGGATCATGAAGTTCTCCATCCTAAAATGAAGATTAACACGACTTCCTAGGGTATCTTGTCCTGATACTCTTCTTTAACAAACATTACTAAATGGATGTTCTTGACCTTGGCTAGTCTGTATGCTATTTCAATTTTTTCCATCACTTTGGGCTGGTTAAATTCACCAACTCAGAAAAAGTAGACAATAAGTAAGTTTTCAAAATCAATATTGATGCACTTGAATTTCTGAATGGCGTGCTTGTTGTTCAACAGCTGGCACAGGTGTGTTAAGTTAAAATCTTCATTGAACATTGTATGGACTGTACTGCACCAATATGGTCATTTTAGCCCTCTGTGCATTTTGGAGTTGTAGCATATGATGGTGTTGATTTGGGGTCTATGCTCCACATCAATAACAAAAGGGATGACGTCCACTGCACATGTGAGGTTCTTGGTGTTGTACATCCAGCATAGTTTGTTTCTTGTTTCTTCTGATAAATTGTTGCATACAAAATTAACTGCCTTAGGGGTTGCTATAAAATACAAATGCAAAATTTTGTCTCCTACCTTAGAGGTTTTCCTTTGGTGCTCTTCATTTCTCTGGGACCTAACACTGGTGGAAGTGCATGATGACTGGCCAGGACTAGAGGGGGTTATCAAGTCACTATGGGATGTTTTAATGTTAGTACTTAAGTTAGTAAGAGGCACTCTGTACTTATGAGACTCCTCAGATTGTCAAGAGGCTATTTGGCACCCCAATTAGTCGTCCAAGATCCACTCCTGAGGGGCTATTTGGCACCCCAAGTAGTTGCGTGGTCTGCTACCTGAGTCCTCCTGCGTCCTTCCTCTCCTTCAGGGTACACTCTCCTCTGCTTGATGAGGGGTGTCATCTTGGGGGTTATGTCTTTACCTCACTTGTCTTCTCATGGGTGGCTGGTTCTCAGTTCATTTCATCTGATGTGGCTTGGTTGCTAAACATAAAGATTAATTAAGTTCCCAATCTTCGGTATTTAAGTGATCAAAATACTCTTGGTCCCTAACTCTACATCTAGGCAAAATAGGAGTAGCAGTAATGTTGCTACTATTACCAAGGTTATTATCATAATCAACCTCAGTGAAGTCATCTTCCTCATACTCAGTGAGGTTGGTATAATTCTCAAGTTCATTTACTCCATTATCAACAGATGAAAATTCACTATTAGGGTCAATGACAACATTACTAACATCTTTAATAGTTTGTTTGAGTTGTTGGAAATGGATGACTCCCCATTACTTAATAAATATCTATTGTGATCTAACACCTTTGTAATGGTAAATGGACCCTGCCAGTTAGTAGCAAGCTTCCACACTTGATGTGCATCAGTGATCCAGCAAGGAAAATAGGCAAAGACTTTTTTTGCCAACCTTGCAAGGCTCACCATACAGTTTGTGATTGAAATTCCGCCATTGATGGATAATGGATTGATTAGTGTTTCAACAGATAGTTAAATGCATTTCTTGAAACTCATGTAACATATGATTCACAAACTTTTCCAATGTGATGGAAAGAGGCATACTCAACTTGTGACTGAACATAGCCTTAAAGGGGCTGACTTTAGTAGTGGTATGCACTGCAGTATTATAAAAGTACTCTACTGCCTTGATAACACGTTTCCAATTTCTGCCTGCTGCTAGGGTGAGAGAAACTCAAATCAGTTTGATAACAGTGTGGTTGAGTCTTTCCACAACTCTGTTCAACTGCAGGTGATATGTGGTAGTGAACTTGTGGAGTATATTGAGCTCTTTCATCAAGGTCTCCATAAAGTGGTTTTCAAATTGAGGGCCACAATCTAAAACCAAACTTAAGAACCCATTCCTTGACCACTTTTTCTCTAATAACCTTGGTGGTGGTGCTGTCAAGGGGGATGAGTTGAGCATACTTTGTAAAATGGTCAATAAGTACAAGGAGATACTGGTACCCCTCCTCATCATGAGAGAGCTTCTTGATGTCCATATGCACAACTTCATTTGTGCATTAAATGGCTCTGCTATGAAGCTTGGCTCACTCCTCTGGGAAATGTCCAGCTCCTTGCAGCAGACAAGTGGTGCATTTGTTGATCACATCTTGCTGTGCAGCCCTAATACCAATAGTTACATATCTTGCATTTAAGGTTTGCTTGGTTTGAATGATACCTAAGTGGCCTTTCTCATGAATCTTCTGCACCAGATCTCTTTGAAAGTATTCAGGGACTGCCAGCTAACTGTTTCTACTCTGTGTGTAGAGCAGCCCTTCATCAGTCTGTTTCCAATTATAGCACTGAAAATATCTGTTTGCAACAGGGCTGAGGATGTAATTATTGTTCTTTAGTTTGGCAATGATCTCACTTAATACTTTGTTGTAGCATTGGTGGTGGGTGATTTCCACTTTGGTAATCTCCTCTTTCACTAGGATAGGGAAGACCTCATTTCCATGGAGATCTGCATTTATTGCAGGCAGACACTCATAGTCACTGAAAGGAATAAACCTGAATGGTGTCTTCTCTCCAGGCAGCTTCTGGAGATCATGTTCATAGCTAGGGAGAGCAGTCCAATAATCTGCATTGTTGTGCAGTCTCCCTGGATGATGTTTAATGGAGAACATAAAGTCATTTAAGTACTCAATCCACTGGGCAACAATGTTGGACTTGTCTGTGGAGAATTTCTTCAGCCATGCCAGCACTGAGTTGTTGGTACACACAGTGAACTGATGGTCCAAAATAAAGAAACAAAATTTCTTAAGACTTTCAACTAAAGCTAGGATTTCTGATTTGGTCATGCCATAATTCTGCTTGGTGTTTTGGAGCTTGCAGCTGAAGTACTGGATGGGGCTCTCTTTCCCATCAATAACCTGACTGAGCATGCCACTGATAGCAACAGAACTGGCATCACAATTGATAAGGAATTCCTTTGAATAATCCATGTTTAAGCTGGGAATTCTTCTAAGCTCTTTATTTAACAGTGTTGAGCTCTTCTTGCTCAACCCAGCTCCATTTAATTCAACATTGCACCATAGTGAGTTAGAGATGTGCTTGGTTTTATTAGCTAACTCTGAGATGAAGGCACAATAATAATTCAAGAATCCCATAAGGTGTTGCACATCCTTATGAGAATAATGAGTTTTGATTATATTGAGGTGGTCTTTTGCGTCATTCTTGATGGAAATACAACCAGGTTCAATGATTCTCCCAAGAAAAGTGACACATGGTTGTGACAAAGAACACTTAATTCCATTGACTCAGAGTCCAGATTCATATAACAAATTAAGAGTGTGTCCAAGCCTTTCCAGATGCTCAGAGAAATTGTTACCAGCAACAAGAATATCATCAATATAGGCTGTTGTGCCTGGCTCAAGTACATTAGTGCCATTACTGAGCAAGTGAGTAACAAAGCACTGAAATGCTGCAGGGGCATTGCAGAGCCCAAAAGCCATATACTTCCATTCAAAGGGGCTGTACAGAGTTATGAAGGCAGTCTTCAAATTATTGGAGGGCCTCATTGGCACCTGCCAGTATGCCTTGCACAGGTCAAGGCAGCTGAATAACTTGTATAGACTAGCATCATAGAGGAGATCCTCAATGTGCAGGAGCAGGTATGCATCCTTTAGAATAACATCATTGAGCTTCCTAAAGTCCACACAAAGGCAGTACTTGTTGCATTGTTTAATAAAGACTGTGGGAGCTGAGTAGGGGCTATTACTAGCATGAATAATGCCACTTTCTAAGAAATCACTCAGGATCTTTCATACTCCTCTAAGAGGTTTTCCAGTACTCTTCTAACAGGCAAGCAAATTTGATGATTGTTCTTGGTTACTATGGAATGCTGTTCTCCAATAGCCTGGCCAAAGCTGATTAAACCATAATTGAAAACCTCATGATGCTGCTGGAGCAGATGAGAAAGTGACTCACACTCCTGATAGCTAAGATGCAGATGTGTCCACTCATTAACAGGGGGATCCAAACATTGTCACTTGGCTCTGCCAGATTGTGAATGGCAGTTAGGATCAGTGAACAGGCAGTGGCCTGGAACTCCAGATGAACCAGAGTTGCAACAAGTTTCAGTTGAGATGGATCTATTTTAACCAGAGAATCAGAACTACTTAGAATAGTAACACATGTCCTTCCTTTTGAGACAAGACAGAGATCAGGGGAGAAGTTAACCCCACAGAAGCATTTTTCTTTAAATCCAGAAATCATAATGTTGCCAGTGTAGGCAGAGTCAGTGGTGACAGGAACGCATTAACAATGATGAGGCTCTACCATTACACATTCAGAAAAACTTAAAGAAATGTTCTGCCTGGGAATGGTGGTAAGCTCCTGCCAATGTATGCTTTCTCTGATGGAGATGGTGTTATTACCATAATCAATAATGCATGAACTCTGTTCAAGAAAATTGTTTCCCAAAATTATGTCATACTGGAGTGGCTGGTTGCAAGTATTGATGACAATTAGATCAGCAAAGAATAGTTCCTGCCAAATGCACAGCTCTAGGTTCAGTATGCAACCTTTGTGTGAAAGGAAATTTCCAGAAGCATCCAACAGACATGCAGTAGATGGAAGTAAATTATTTCATGACAGACACAACTTAGAGCAACAAGAGTCACTAATGATTGAGGCTGAGGCCCTGGTATTGATGGTAACATTTATCAAAGATCCATTTATATCTACTGGGATAACATTAGTATGCAATAGTGAAGTGATTACCAGAACATTTTCTAATAGGTGGCTCTCCAACTAGTTTAACTGAGTAGCTGAGCTGACAGGTGAGTCAAGAGAACTCTCTTGGTTCCTGGGTTCATCAACTAAACAAATTATAGCTTGGTGCTGAGATTTAGTGTGTCCTTTCTGGCCACAGTGAAAACAACGAGTCTGCTTAAGTTCTATTTTCATGGTGGAAGCAACAGTGCTCAAAGAGGCAGGAGACTTCAGTGAAGAAGAACCAACATTGAGATCTCTGCCATCTTTGTCAATATGAGTAGTGTTGTGCAGCATATATATGATGCTGATAGCCTTACAAATAATTAGACTGAGATTGTCCTCAGGATTGCAATTGAGTTCAAGGCAGCTTTGAATGTTAGGCAGGAAGCCTCAACAAATGTGTGAAAAAAGATCATGCTTCAAATGCTCAGGGGTGAGCTTGCTTAAACAAAACAGCAGCATTTTCTACAAGGATAAGACAAATGAAACGATATAATATTGAACAATTAGGTTCAAAGGATTGGTGGAGGAAAATTGATGTAATTTCAAACAGAAATTATTCTGACCACAAGATTGATGTTGATAGTTTCTATTGTGAAGAGCTAAATTTAGCTTTAGCATCCAGATCACAATGTCATCCAGAATATCAGCATAGGCCACCTCCTGTATTTGATCTTTTATCTGAAGATGCGCCATTTATACCTCTTAATGTAGTGGCATATCATGTCCAACATTGTAGGAAAACACCCAGTGGACCTAATGGAATTCCATATTGGATATATAGAAATTATTGGGATCTAATATCCCCAATTTACCATATACTGTGGAATGATTCTATAAGTGCTGGCGTATTTCCTTCATGTTATAAGTTGGCAAATATATGTCCTCTACCTAAAATCAAAATAGCAAGACTTCCAAATGAAATTCACAGAATTAGTATTACATCACTATCAGCCAGAATTTTTGAAACCATCATACATAAAATGTATATTTCTCCTGCAATATTGAAGAAAGGTGACATTAATCAATTTGCATATAAGAAAAGAATGTCAACCAATGATTGCCTTATTACCTTGCAACATAAAATATGTCATTCTTTAGATGACATCAATGTAGGCAATATGCATGCAGTCTTACTCAACTTTTCAAAAGCCTTTGATACAATTGATCAAGAGAGTGCAGCATCAATATTTAGCAATTTCATTGAATCTCCAAATATTTTTCTTGGTTATATTCTTTTACAAAAGATCATTATCAGCACTACAAAGTGCCTCACATAAAACAGGAGTACAAGATGCTTTTGTGTGATCTCTCCTTTAAAAAGGGAGATGATGTCAGGACCTATATTACACAGGTAAATAGGCTCTTTCACCTCAGCAAGTTAACACCAGAATACTCATGACATGATCTCATTTTGCATATTTGTCAGGGATTCCCTTCCACCATTAGGAGCTGCCTCAAACTTAAATGTGATCCAGAGGACGACTTGAATTCTATTATTAAGAAGGTGATCAGTATCATTTATATGTTTTAAAACACAACTCACATCAAGAGAGATGCTGGTGACTTAAAGACAGGTCAAACTGCCTCAAAGATGCTGACCTCCTCAAGTTCTGCTGTAGTGTAGAAGAAATCAGACAATGAATGACAATCAGCTCACATTCAGACACAGAGTGGGGCAGTTATTCATCTAATAGCAGATGGAGATGGTTTCATCATCAACAAACTATCAACTGAAGTGTGCACTCCCAACACCCCAGTCCAGTCTGTTAGTCATTTAAATTAGATGGAGCACTGCCTCCCAAAAACCATGTGCATGATGCCTTGGTGATAAACTCATTATTGCATACTAACATCATCCCTGCGGATGTGAATAGATTGTTAATCAATGTTACTATTGATACAGGAGCCTCTGCTTTCATAATAAGCAACACCTGTTGCAACAAGCTTTGCCTGCAAAGAGAGGATCTGTTACCATCTACAGTGTGCTTGTTGGATGCTTCAGGGAACACTATTTCACTGAAGGGTCAAATAAACAACCTTGAGTTAGATATCCACCAAGAATGCTTCCTAGTGGACCTTATCATCATAGATACGTGCAATCAGCCCTTGCCATACAATGTCATTCTGGGAATGATTTCCTTGAGAAGAATGCCTGTGTAATAGATTATGGAACTAACACAATCTCAATCCGCAAAAGTGAGCCTCAGGAAGAGCTTACAGCTGTTTGCAACCAAGAAATTCTACTAACATTAACTGACAACATTGGTGTGGAACCTTGGCATTGGCAACAAGTTGCTGTCACTACGAACTCTCCTTACAAGGAGGATGTCATGATTTTGGGACAAAGGTGAAGATGCCTTCATGGTCTACATCTTTCTCTGGATCTCTGTCATGTCTCCTGCAGCAAGACTTATGTTACTGTGCTTAATAGTTCTGCATGCTTGATCTAATTTCATCTTAATTTCTTTTATTGATTGTATAAATCAATTGCATTTTTAATGCTTTATGGTATCAGTATTTGTTTTACTGTTGCTTCAAATTTTAACTTATGTCTGTTAATAGACAATTTTTTCCCATTTCTTGATATTTTCTTAGCTATGCACCTCAATTTATAATTTCCATATGTATCACAATGACTTCAATATAAATTTGACATATTTACATAGTACATTTATTGAGTGATTTAAAAAATTCAAGTTTTAGACATTTTGCTAACAGTTCATAACCAAGGTCCTCAAATGGGGACCATTCAAAATATCATAAGATAACACTCCAAGAACCTAATTGCACATGAAATATTCTTAATAGAGTTTCTAAAAGTACTATATCTGAGAAATAGATAATTCCAAAGGATTTAAGCAGGTCAGATATAACAGGGGTTAAGATAAGAAGGTGTTCAAAATTTCGTCATCAAACATTTGGAATTTTTAAACTGTCTTCTAAAAATATATTCTTAAAGGTTTCTACTTCCTTCTTAATGTTAACAATTTGCAGTTAAATGTTCCCTAATATATTTGGAAATGTAATTCAAGTGTAAATTTGATGAGAAAACTAATTTTATAATTATTTGAATTGGCTAAAACATAGAAAAATGCTCATAATTTCATTTCAGAATGCGTACATACACGTATTTTGATTCTCAAATAGTTTGTTGAAATTTTTGTAATTCATTAAATTTACTATTTTGCCTATTATGTCACTAAATGGACAAAGAGATTCTCGTAACCTTATTGCAAAATGAAATTACAATATTTTAATGAATATATTCTGTTATAAAACATTTAAATTGCTTATTATTTTTGTAATATAAAATTTCCGAATCTTTTGAAAAATCGATTTTTAGTTTGTTGATGCCATCAGTTGACAGCAACGACTGCCAGAATCCATTATTTAAATGTACATCAACAGTTAGAGTAGGCGAAGATGCAGCATCAGTGCATTACTGTGCTGTGTTAAATGCGTTGTTAATTCTTGATTCAGATGGAAATTTGAGTGTCCATGAGAGTTTATTTGGTGAACAATTAGCAACATGCTCTCTACCTCACAATGTTAAATTATCAGCCATATCACGAAAACTAATTATTTCCAGTGGTGATCGTATTTGCTTAAGGCAATCATATGGTGGTGCGTTCTTTTTGCGGTCTGCTTTGCAGTTACCGATTGAGGATGCTGACAATCCTGTTATGTTGGAGATTAGCTTAAGTGAAGCAGTTACTCTGAGTAATTGTTTACGGAATATTAAATGTACAGATGAAAAAATAAAGGTAGTTATAGTGTTATAGTTTATATGTCATATTTTAAATTAGGATATTGCTTCGAAATTTCTGTCCCAGTTAGAGCCATATCCTACTGATGGTCTACCTCATAAATGGCTTACAATCGTCGTGACTTTACCTTTTATTCATTTTACTGAATTGTTTAATGTAATTCACAGTGAAAATACCGTTACAAATGATTCAAATGAGAATGGTATGTTGCATTGACTTTTTTATATTTTGATAATGAGAATAGAAAATTATATTGAATTATATTGTTTAAAATATTACCTAATGTAGATTATATGTATATATATATATTGTTAATTAGGTAGCAATTCCGTAAAAACAACACTGTTTGATTCTTTGAACTTCAGTGGTGCAGTATCTTACGAAAATTTTAGCTCACTGAAATGAATCAAATCAAATCGTCGAATTATGCATATATATAGATACTCCACTCTTTTTATATCTCTTGCCATTGCCAAATTTCTTTGCGAAAGAGCTGGAGAATTTCAAGGCCGGATCAGTAAAGATGGCCATCATCAGTTAATACTGACCGGTCGGTTTTTGGTTAGGAATATATATATATATACAGGGTGTTCCAAAAGTAACCGAATCACAAAGTTAAATGAAAATTGTATATCAAAAACAACAAATTTAATAGGTATATTTAGTATTTACAAATGTTTAAATGTAAATTTACAACAACCACATGTCATTTTTCTTTTTTGTCAATATTACGTTATCCTCGATACTATTAATGCGCGCTTCGGGAACCTTATTCTTGAAAATGCAGCGAAGAACTTTAGATTTAAACGAACGTATCTTTGTTATTAAGAATTACTAAGTAAATACTAGCTACAAGCATGTTGAATAAAGATAGGAAGCAAATTTCAGAACACCTGTACCGAGTAAGTCGACAATGAGAACCCCAATCGTGTAATTGAAAAGGAAGTCAATGTTCCTGGAGTGACAGTCTGTGCTGGAATCGGCAGCACTGGTCTAGTTGGCCCATTCTTCGTTGAAGGAACTGCTAATGGTGAACGTTATCTTTATATGTTGAAGACAAAAGTGTTTCCTATTTTTAATGAGTTCCCCCATTTCGGTGATCTTCATTTTCAACAAGATGAAGAACTTGCGCACTACACCAAAGATGTTCGACAATGGCTTGATGATACATTTCCAGGGACGTTGGATAGGTCGCCGGGGACCAATTGAATGGCCTGCCAGATCACCGGATCTGACCCTGTCTTATTTTTTTGCATGGGGAGTTCAAAAGAACGCTGCTTATTCTAAAAAGCCCACAACAATTGATCAACTAAAAGTATTTAGCACGAATAAACCCAAATTTCAGAGGAAACTTGCCAGAAAGTAAGTCGCAGTGTTGTCAAAAGATGTGGTCCGATGTAATTTTTTTTATATATATTTGTCATTTGTAACACTTTTAATCTGATGTAATCTATAAATTTTTGTACAAAAAGAATTGAATTTTTTTAATATTTACTACTTGTATGTTATAAGAAAAGCTTAATTGGTCTATTAACAAAAAAAATTTCAATCTTCTTAGTGAAAGAAAATTTACTATTACATGCGTGTAAACATGTTACATCGGACCAATATAAATTTATTATTACATCTGACCAATATAACTGAAGTTGCTAAGTCATAAAGTTTTACAAAAAAATACTAATTTTTTTCCTACCCTCAATGTTGATTTTGGTCAGATATATATGTAGCAAGAACGAGTGATATCCACTTTAATCCGAATTCTGAATTTTTATATTTAATTTATATCGGTAATAATAGATACATTGAAACACATACATCACGATAATATCAATTAAATTTAAAAATAAACTGTTTTTAATCTGTAAATTGTTAAATATCCTTTGTTGCCATATGGCAATGCTAAGCATTCAGACTACAAAATGTCAAACAACATAAGACATTTAATGAATAAACCAACATCATAATTCTTGTAAAAAGTGTGCCCAATTCCTTTTTCAATTATTCCCAGGACTTCTTTTGTGCAGCAATTAATATCACCTGTTTGAAATATAAGAAAAATTTAATAAAAAGCTTTTTAGAAAGGTTATTTTAATAATATGTACATGTAGCAGTGGCGGATCTAAGGGAAAGGGAATGGGGTATGCATTCCCCTCCGCCACCATCAATGAACAAAGAACATTTTCGTCATACATTAAACTTTCCCAGGACTCAGAATTACTGTTTACTTTAACAACATGATGAAGTTAGTCGTTAGAGAGAGATAATCTTATTTTAGTCACTGTTGTATATAAAATAATGCATTTTAAATTATTGGCTATCTACTATACTTGATCTATTGAACCAAATTGTAATCTCCTCAAGCTGTAACTGTAAATGTAGATAGTAACTGCCTTTACTGATAAATTTTGGATATCAATTCTTCTAAATTTGTGCAAAGATTTGTCTTATTTCCATTTAGTGAGGATTCATTAGCAATAGAATTTTCCCTAAATGGAAATAAGACACATAATTTAATGCACTCTTCCTAGTCATTGTTTTCTGCATAGTTCCTCGCTATTATACGGTTTGCTAAATTTAAAGAAAAACATTGTTTGAATGCCTAGTGCCATATGGCAACACTATAAAAAATGCCTTAATAATCATAATTTGAAAGATTATTGTATATGGTAAATATCAATACGTAAAAGATAGTCTAATATTCATAATACATGTGGTTTATTTCAATTACTAGCATAGCGGATTCATATGGGGAAAAAGTACAAACGTTTTAGCAGCAGACATTTTCACAAATACAGTACTGGAAATATGTATTCGACCACCTTGCTATTTAGAATAAATAATGAACGTTAATTGGATAGTATTCCTAATACCCTGTTTACACGTGACATAAGACAGATCTGTCTCCAATTATCTCAAGACATATGTAGCGTGTAAACACCCAAAACATAAGACATACGAACTCTCAAGTAGGGTAATTATAATACAGATGTAGATCAAATAATTTTGATTTTATTGTATGTCTTCTGTCACGCTGTCACCGTGTAAACACTAAATCATAAGACATATATGTTTTTGACTGCAGTTATTAAATTATCATGGAAGCAAAATAGCAGTAACTTCGCCGTATTAAATTAATATAAAATTATTATATATATATATATATATATAGCGGTTTGATCAAAGAAATAAGGAATAGGTTGAACAAAGGTATATATAAATATATATATATATTATATATATACAGGGTGTTTCAAAAGTTACTATACAGTTGCTATACAAAAGTATTTATTTAAGAAAAACATAATTTAATATCAAACATAATTGGTATCACTTACCTTACATAAATGTCATTCACACAAATGTTCAAATTGACGTCCTTCGACATCAATGCAATTCTTGCAACGCGATAAGACACTTCCACAAATCTACGAAAAATTTGCTAAATTGAACACGGCGATCGAAATCGTCATCCAATAATCCATGAATAAGGCGAGGTATGTACGGAGTGAATTTCAGTTCCTTTAAAATGCGATAAACACTTGTGTTACTAATGCCCAATTCATAACTGCAGCGTCTTGAAGACTTTTTCGGACTAGCAATGAATGCTTGAGCGACTAGATGTTTATTTTCATCCGTCTTTGCACCTACTCGACGACAAGAGTGGTGATCATCATTAATGCACCCCTCATTATAATATTTTTGTAGTAATTAAAAAATTGCCAGGCGTGAAGGTGGTGGTGGTTCATAATTTTCCTCCCACCACCGAAGAATATCACTACCATTTTCATTTTTTCAATATTTTTTATTAACAACTATCCTCCCATCAAAAGTTAGTTTACGAGGCATTGTTATTAAAACAGCTAACACCACAGCGGCGGCAGAAAATACAAACTAAAACTTGACAGAAATACAACAACGAAGAATAACTAATGAAATTTTAGTAACCAATGAAATTGAACAAGAGAGCGAGAGAATTATCGATCATCACGTTACTTATAAATTATGTTTTTCTTAAATAAATACTTTTTTATAGCAACTCTATAGTAACTACTGAAA
>CABFPE010000002.1:1198740-1216180 GCA_900660155.1 Hofstenia miamia
ATATATATATATATATATATATATATATATAACACCATTATAGCGTACTCACAGGGGAATCGAGAAAAAGTATGCTATATCCGAGGGATGCAAAAACCCGATTTCCTGAAAACAATAAAAAACTTTTATTTGAAAACCAAACAAAATAGATTGTATATCCTATTTAATGAAAAAAATCAGTTATTTGAGTTACTTTTTGTGTAGCAAGAATGTCATTCCTAAGTAGCTATTGGAGCGTTGAAAGGGCCACATAATGTTCATCTTTGGCAACTGAGGAGTTGGAAATAAAACGCTGTAGCATGGTGAGCGCCGCTGATACATCACGTTTCTCGGAATAGTAAACTCAGTTTCAATTTCAGTTATGTCGTCTTCGCTTTCACTATCGCCATCGCCAGAAGCAATAATTTCATGGCAAATATCAATATCGGTTAAGATTTCCGCGATCACTATCAATGGATAATTTGATTGTTTAATTCGTTTTCTTGACAAAGAGGATTGTTGCTGGCTTTACAAAGCGTTGATTATCTTCTGTGGATCACGATTTACATTGATACTGTAGTCTTGGAAAGCTGCCTTTGAGCACATGTCTCCGATATTTTCTTGCCTTTGTTCACTTCCTCTATAATTTGGTATTTTTTTGGAAACAATAGCGATGCGCGTTTCATTATTGGCGTGGTTTGTTTACTTAGTAACACATATCTAGAAATAATCACGTACATGTATACGTTTGAACGTGATCGCTAAAGGGCGTGCGCAATATTCGATTAAAATGGGGACGTCTTTACAGTACACTATATGCAATAAGCAGGCCCACTAAACAAGGTTTTGTCGCCCATTTCATTGGCTAAAACATCGGGGTTCTTCGGAATTAGTACGCAATATTGAAGTGTACGCTATTAACCGCGAATATTTTTACGGTTTTGCTGTCTATTCCTCAGTGATTAATATTTTTATAGTTATTGCTTATGATATGGGAAATTTAAGTTGAAAATTGAATGCATGTATTTTGAGAAGTACAGAAAATTAGCTGCTGAAAATGATTTAAAAAAAATGTTTATCTAAATTTCAATTGTTTCTTGAAGCCACACTTTTTGTGTGAGTTGCAATGTAAAAGCAAAAGGCATAATTAATTGAGTAAATGTGGTCTTATATCGCAAAGTTTTCAATTTTCTCAAACATTATTCTGGGATGATAAAGTTACCCCAACTGTATTTACTGCTAAGAAATAGAAATTGACGTTGCCAATTTAAAGTCAGCAAATTGTTGAACATAACCATTGATACAATACTTTCAAATCTTTCATTCATTAACTAAATGTGATTTGTGCAAATAGCTATGAATTTGACTTCGTGGTTGTTGATTTAGAAATTCATTTTGTTCATTTTAAATATTAATTCGCCGCAAACCTGCAGATTTGAAGTATTTGTTTTGCTAAAATTAGTTGTTCACACTGAAATCTTCATGTATGATGTAGTTTTTAAGCTGAACTCACAATTCCTTATTGAAGCATTTCTAAATTGTACCAGTGTGTTCTTCGTTAACATTAAATATTTTTCTTGAAAATTTTTTTCAATTTGTTTAAAATTTTATGTTCCAGTAGTGAATTTTTAAAATACATGGTCATATTTGACTATCAATTTGTGTTTATGCAAATTGCGATAATTTAGTTGTTCAGAACTTTGTAACTAAACCTGTTTAGGTGTTCCCAAAAGCTGCTCGGATGCCACTCAATTAGCTTATACTTGCATAAATCGATTGGCTTCCTTACATAATTGTGCAGAAACTCTTCTTGAAAAATGGGAGTCCCTGAGAAAACCCAGCGTAAGTGCAAGTGCAACGTCAACATTTTGTGAGTTAACGAGGCGAAGAACCTTCACAACATGGCCTCATACTGGCTATCGATGGGTTCATCCAGAAGCAATGGCTAAAGCTGGATTCTATCATATAGGAAAAAATAATGTTACTATGAACAGCGAAGTGACTTCAGGAAAGGATTGTGTCATGTGCTTTTATTGTCATATTTGTTTGGTTGATTGGGAATCCACTGATGAGCCTTGGAGTGAGCACGAAAGGCATTCACCAAATTGTCCTTTCATCAACGGAGAATCAACTGTTAATGTCCCACTGTCATTAACATTAGCCACTTCACCTGCAACTAGTGCTGGAAGTGAACTTGTTGCATTAGGCCCGTCGTACAGTGACGATTTATTTATTACTGCTTGTGCAGACTTTTCTATTGTGGTATGGAGCCATGCTGTTCAGTTGCAAATGGTACATAAGTTTTCCCTTCGGTTACATTCCACACAAATAGTAGATTGCTGTTGGGATGCTTGCAGTGTTGCAAAGAAGCTTAAAGCTGAAGCAACTGAAGAAATGTCAATAACTGCACTTTGTCTTATTCCTGATCGGAATAGTAGTGGAATTGTAGTCGCCGCCGTAAATGTTGGTAATGTCGCTTCCTGTTTAGTTTTCTTAAAGCTGTTATCCACAGGAGCTGCTGCCTGCGCTTCTCCCAGTTTTATAACCACAGATGATATGACCGAACTTATAGCTGCTCCCGATTGTATGCTTGATATTACCGCTAACTCCAATGAACTAGTTGATGATGAGCAGGAGTGGCAGACAGCGTTATTAAAAACAACAAACTCATCAAGCGAAGAAATGATGTGTGAATCGCTATGTTCCTGCATTTCTATTCCTGGGATTGAAGCCAAGGTATCCCATGTTCTCTGCACAGAAACAGGTGGTTGGATTGTTGCTATTTGTAGTGATATGTTATACTGTTATCAGTTGTCAACTTTCAGTCATTATGCAACCACTAGCATAAATTCACCCATTGTGGAAGCGCTTGTTATTCCTGGCAATAACGATGATACATCTTCTTCTAGTATTGCGGGTATATCCGAATTTGGTGATTTTTTTATTTGGCGTATACCTACCTTGGAATTAATTCGAGGTCCTTATTCACCTGATGGAAGTAGGTTAAAGTCTCTATCATATGATCGTGGTGCTGATACTCTTCATGTCTTATCTGCTAGTGGCCTTGTGCACTGTTTAGAATTGCGGCGCCGTATTAATCAAGACGATTCTACATTGTTAACAATGAATTTAGACCCTTGTAATCCACTTACTATCAAAAGTTTGAGAGAAATGAAACGTTTAATGCAATCTTTTCCATTAACTCCTCGCTTCACTGCCAGTGTGCCTCCGTCGTGGTCTGAACTAGAACCCGACCAACGTCAACGCAAGACTCCACCTCATTTTCATCCTTCCGGTGGACCTACATTTACACGTGTTTATAGACTTGGAGGAGAAAATGTTAAAAATCATTCTATAGAACTGATTTTCCCTAATTCCACTCTCATTGCTCATATCGATGTCACACTGACGTTTAAATCAAGACCGAATAGATCCGTCGTTTTAAAACTGGTTGATGCAATGGCAACGGTTGTTTGTGGGCCTGTTAATCTATGTATGTTTATGACTCCATCCTACGAATTGCAAACGAGTGTTCCAATGACAAGTGTTTGTCTTTTGCAAAATAAGTATCGAGTTCTCAATTTAGTTATAGAGGAAGCTCCTTCTTTAGCTGAGCTCAGTATTGCTGTTAGATGCTGGCGTTACGCTGCAATTACGTCGAACAGAAACCAATTAGATGCCTTACTTAATAATGGTGCCAAATATAGTGCTAATTTATTAGAAGCTGTTCTCAATCCACTTCAATCTATAAAAAATTGCACAGCTTTATTAGCTGATGCTTGTGTCATTGATGCTTTAAGCCTCATTTCTTGGTGTGCTTATGTATATGGGGTATCTCCTGATAGCAGATTAGTCGAATTGACTGAAAGTCTGCAACAAAAACTGTATCCTTTATTGAAAACGTGTTTTATTCGTTCCAATCGCTCGATTGCACATGCCCTTTCGCGGCTTCTAATAACAATAATACAGTTGCATCCCAGGCCAGGTTACTTCAAAACATCACTTACGAAAGCACTTTTGCTTTGTATTCCTGATGCTATTACAGCGCAATCAGAGGGCGGACTTCGGTGGATGTATATGCTACTTTCTTCACTAAATGACGAAATTGATATTCCTGGATCAATTAATCGAATTGTTTCACAAATGAACCAATTGCTAATACCTCTTTCCAAACATGATCACTTTGAAACCACCATGCGCGAAAAGTTCCTAATGTATTCAAATCCATTTGAAAAAGAATTGTTTTCAATTTCGCTTCCATTTCCTACAGCAGAGGAAGACAGCTTTCTGTCGAGGGCTAGTTTCAGTGGACAGTTGTATCACGGAGTTTTAGATTGCGAACCACTTTCATATACGTGTATAGACGCAAGTGATGGTACTACCATTAGCTGGGAAAATGGAATGCATTCCAATTCTATCCAACCAGTAATTGTTGCTACTGGTTTTCCAATGGATCCTATCTCTGATAATGACGAAGATGTTGATTTGAATTCCGGTTTCTATGGTCAAAAGTCGTATGCGGAAATTGCCAATTCTCAAAATTCGACTGATTCTGCTTTTGACAATATCGTTTATGAAGAAAATTGGCGATTGACTCCAGCCTCTATTCACATCACTAAAATGGTTTCAGGATCTCGTAAGCATATTACTTTAGATTTTGGCCGTCGAGTTTGGTTGTCTGATTTAGCTATTGGTCCATGTGAACAATTAGCATCGTTAACAATTGATTACTGGAGTGAGTCAGAAGACAATGATGGTGCCAGATTAGCTACATCGTTTACAATTGCTTCGGCTCCCTTGGTGTTGTCCGATTTATTACCAGCTGTTCATTGTAGGTATTTCAAACTAACTTTAGTGGGTAGATATGGAATGCCTGCAGGAAAGTTAACAGTACCTTTTGCTCCCATTCTAGGATGTCAATGTCGACCAGAATTAGGAGATGACACCGACTCGTTAATATCCACCCTATCCTCACAAAATCGGTCTGCTGCATTGTTGGCAGAAAGTGTCGAATGTCGTTATGCCTTATCCCTAGACATTTTAAGATCTGCTTTTGAAGAATATAGCAATGTTAGCGGAAGTACTGAGCAAACATCGAGAAATCATAAGCGAATTGCTTCAATTCTTTCTTCATGTCACAATCTTCAATTGCAGTGGAATATTGTATGTCACTTAAAACATCGTCTTTCGGAACTACTTAATACTCAAAATGATGAACCAATGCTGAATCCTAATGAAGATATTAACTTCTCAGAAGTGCCTGTGAACCGTTTAGTGGTTAATGTAGAGTATTTGCTCAAGTTTCTTCTGACTTGTTCATTAAGCAATAATAATGAAGCCCAAAATTTGTTGACCGAAGAACAAGCATTGCTTTGGTTCGACGTTCTCTGCACGAAAAGTTCTTTGCGAACGTCAATTCATGGCGCCATTGTTATTTTTAGATTCTGCAAAGACCGAGCATGGTGGGGCCGATTTATTAAAACAGTATTTGTTAAATATTTTCTTCAAAGTAAAGAACCAGAGTTTCAAGTTAAAATTTTTCGAACCATCTTTTTGATTACTCAACTATCATTTGATTATACTGATTTTAAGAACATAATTTTTGAATTCTTTAATTTGCTCATCGAATTAATACCGCATTATGACAACACTATTCATATGCAATTTGTCTATTCGAATTGGAGAAACGTTACCTTGTTGTTAATGTTTTTAGCACATATTTTTACTGCTGATTTTTCAGAAAATATTGAAACATCACGATGGAGCTTTATCCCTAATTTTCGATCTAGCAATTCACGAAATTCTAAGAAAAATTCCACTCTTGACCGACTTTATTCCATAATGGATACTAGTTATGCCCAAAAATTTCGAGTGATGTATGAAAAGTATAACAAAGTGTATGATGGCATTGGAAGGGGAAAATTATCCTATAAATCAAAATATAACCTTACTTCTGAAAAGAAGTCTTTAAGTAAGTGGAAAGATAAAATGGTGGATTTAATTGATAGTGAGCCTAAAGATTCATTTACTCCTTTGCTCCCCCCTTCATATAACCTTGAATTCTCAGCCTTTACCTTACCAAAAGAAAGTTGTCTTGTCATCCTAAGTAAACTTGCAGGGTTTTTACCATTTTTAATGTCGTCCTATGCTAAGGACACTGTTATTCTACTATGTAAGGTTCTCTCTTCAATAGCGCTTAGCAGCCGACCGTCGATATCGTTGTTTGAAGTATTCAATGTTGAACTTTTACAGAAGTGTTTTACTTCTTGTCTGCGAAAACCAATTCACACTATTATTTGCCATGCTTTCTTTGCCCTAGTTCAAGATTTAATTGAAGGAGAGCTCTATTTTAGTGGAGAGCTGGTGACTGATGAACCAGATGCTGTTGTTACGAATATGGATATTTCATCTGAGCAAATAAGCAAAAAAGAAAATCCTACTGTTCATGATAATGGAAAATTTGCTTATTCACCGAAATCTGTACATTCTATGGAATTACCTCAGGAATCATATCTTGAATTACATCATGAGCTTCCTGAAGAAATTAGCGACCCTCTCATGATAAGTTCTTTCAACTTTGTGAAAATGTTATCAGATAGTGACAATTACAAACCAGGCAACAAACTTTCACAGTCTTTATTCACTTCAAATGTGCTTCCGCTTAAATTGCATCCTGTTAGAGATCGCCCTTCTAAAACAACAGGCAAAATTGATTGCCAAGTTGCCGACTGTCGGATAAATATAGGTTTTTTTCAGCAAGCTGAGCGCTGGCTTTTGGCTTTACAAAGAACTTCAGAAGAGACTTTATCCGAGCTGTTAACAAAGCAATTTTCAGAACAATCATCAAAATTATCTACATATCCACCCATGACGTCTTTGATATCAAAGAAAAATAAAAAGGATTTTTTCAGCTGTAAATCGTTTTCAGTATCAAGTAACACTCAAGATGTATTGGTGCAACTCTTTGATGTTTTATTTTCTGCCGAAAATTTACGAATAGCCGATATTGGTTCTTTGCTTCAAATGTTTTTAAGGTTAAACTCAGTTAATGGTTTAGTGAATAACACTATAGCAGTCAAGCCGTTGCATTTAGAAAATATTTTATCACAGATATCAAAAGTACATATTCTTGACGCAGCCCTATATGAAAGTTTATTTCGCTTACTGTGCCAGCTTCCTTACGATACAGTTAATGTTAACTTGTTAGAAAAATATAATATATTTTACATATTTTTGTCATGCTCTTTCAACCCGCAACCACCTGCTGCTAATCAAAATGGAACTATTTTGTCAGAATCTTTTTCGAATCTACTTGAACGTTTGAGTGATCTCCCAGGACTTGAGGAATTTCTACTACATACCTTAATCAATTTATGCGAACCAATTGGTCCTATTAGATTTAGCTATGGTGCCGTTGATTGTCAATTGCGATTAGTTGAGTGGTTGTTAAATGAAGTGCCTGACATGAATGAATTATTAGCAAAAGCTGTCGAAAAAATCTTGCAAATCGTGTGCGAAGCCTTGGGTTCGGGTCCTTTTGTCAATCTATCTGGCAAAAGCAACGCTTATAGTCACAATTCCGTTTCAGAGTTAGCATATTCTCATGACTGTTTATCTGGTAAAATATCCTCAAAACGCGACCGTGCTCCTTCAGAAAGGGATTTACTTCTTTGCAAGATGCTTCAACTTGCTGAAAAATATGTCCATCAAGGCGTGTCAATTTCACCTACCATTATTAGTCGCGCTCTTAACGCTGCTAACTATTGTAGATTGGCATTACCAGCGCATGTATTAGTAGCAGTTCTTGAAGAAAATTTTAGTGAAAAGGTATCTTTAGGTGATTATCTCATTTCTTTTATTTTTGCAATTGGTCGCACAAAGCCTTTAGAATTGCTACCTTGTTTAATTGAAATTATAAATGAGCATGTGACTCTTTCTGAAACGTTGGTATACATCACTTACCACACTTTGTCTGTAAGCGAATGTTTCAAAGATGGTAAGAATGCAGCAGAAATATTTGCATCACTTAATGGTGTCTCCGCTCTTTGTAATAGCTTAATTCACAGATATGTAAATGACAGCTGCGAGTGCGATGTACTAAAGGACTTTAGCAGAATTTTCGATTCAAATGACATAAACAATGATAGACATAATGTTGCGCCTCTTGGACGTATTGTGTGCAGTAGTAATGCCCAAATGGCAGCTCCCGATGCGCTAATTGGTGAACAACCGGCTCATAAACGTGCGCGATCAGCAGTGTGGATGTATCAATTCTCCTCTGAAGAAATGTGGTGTGAATTGACACTGACATTAATGCACTTAGTTTTAGTTGATAGCATTGAAATTAAATTACATGCCACTGGCATGGCAGGTGGTCCAAGTATTCCAGGTAACGTACAAATTGCAACGTATAGTAGTGATCAATGCCTAACTCTTCTGACACCTCCGTTAATATCTGTTCACTCTGGTGGAGTTTTGATGCTCCGTTTATCTCAACCTGTTCTTACATGTCGTCTTGTTTTAAGACTTGGTCGGCCTCCTGGTGGCCGTACACATTCTCTTAGCCTTTCACATATCGCGGTTTATGCTGTTACCCCAAAGAATGGTCATGACCGTATTCTTGCCAGCTTACACATTATTAAAATTCTCGAATTGTGCATTTTAAGAAGCGATTCTGTCACGAAATGCATCATTGAAAAAATGCTAATGGAGCGTCGTTTATTACTTAGTTGTGTTTCACTTCTATCAGCTGGAGTTGAGCGTCTGTGCAGTTTCTCTTTATATAAATTTTTGCTCACGCTTTCTAAGTTTAGTGAAAATTTAAGAAATATTCTAACTATAACTTTATTGGAATGTCTCTATGAAAAAAGTAATAATAGCGATGTCTTTGGGGAACAAGTAATGGATCTAGTTTACGATATGGTTAATAATCGCGAGGACACAATTGTCATCATGTTTCAATGGCTTTGCAGTTTAGTGGCAAATGAATCAAGATCGTTATTCACACCAGGAACTTCAAATGTTAGTCGCTGCCTAGCATCAGTTCTGTGGAAATCCCAGGTGAAACTGAGTGAGTTGGAAATCAAACAATTCATTCAAAAGGTCGGTATCAACTCGCACTTTAGCTGGTTGTTTTGTTCGCTTTGTGAAAAAAACTCTACTGTTTGCTTTATGACTATTCTACAAACTTTAAATGCTCCTGAGCTTTCAATAACAACGGATGATGCAAAAATCAACTCCGCTGCTATTGTACAAAGTTGGTGGGCGAACCTTTCAGTCGACGCACTGAAGTGTTTAGCATGTGTTCTTCGGTCTGAGTCAGCATTTTCAGCGTTTGAATCCTTGGGATTTTTAACTCCACTTTGTGCCTTACTTGCCGCCCATTTTGCTAAAAAGGAACATATCTGCACTCCGCGACAAGCATACTTTTTGCTGAAGTTTATTAATAGTATTTGTTGTGAACCTTTTGCTCAACAGTTTCTTTCTAGTCCATCTGGTTCAACATTTTGGGTTTCCTTGCTCCAAATGTTGTCAACGCAATCTTGTTCTGATGCTTTTGAAAAAGTAGCAATTGATTTTTTTGTTTCAGTCACTAGAAATAATCGCGCTGCTCAAAATCTTGCTGCTGATATAGTAGTTTCACATGTTCTTTTTTATGAAACAACACTATGCGCCTTTATTCGGAGATTTATTCTAACAGTATTCCTTGGAGAAGATACTATTTTTGTTGAAGTTGTATCATGTGGTGCCGGTCGCCTTAACCGCTGGACAAGAAGATCAGAACACCCACGTTATCAGCTTGGAGCGCTGACGTCTTCCGGATTTGTTGATGGAGACATAACAATTGAAGAAATGATTTCACTAGTTAGTGATTTCACTTCAACTCAGCCTAATCATGAAAATGAAAAGAAATCACGACGTAAGAAGAAAGATGATCCCTCTCAAATTGATGATACTGTTGCTTCGAGTTTACAGTGTCTTAATATAGAGCCTGAGTTTCGTCAAATATGTTGGAATGGTCGTGTTTTACCTCGCAAAAAACGTCTAATTGAACTAGGACAACCATTTTTGTGTCTAGAAATTGTCCGAACGACTAAGGATGAGGAATTAATGGATGATATACCATTCGCTACAAATAATTCTCTTGTTATACCACAAGCGGCCTTTTCTGCTGCTGGCGGATTGGCCACGATAGCAGCAAATATACCAGTACTTTCACCAGATTTAATTCGTTCCATTTCACCTCAGAAACTTGAATATACTACTAACTCCATGGCCTCAAACAATGGAAGTTTTCGTGACTGGGTTTTAATTGATTCAAATGACGCAGGTACCAAGCTGTGGTTTGATATGGCACCGTCTTGTGAAGAAAACGAACCTGAAACTAATCAATCACAAAGTTCCCTTCAAATGGGTTACGTCGCTCCACATTGTATGGCAATATTTGCACTTGCTTTGCAACTACCTCATTATGTAGAAATGTTTGAGAGCAATTCTAGACAATTACGTCGATTAATTCGTTGTTTGCTAGGTGTTTCTGATGGCCGAGAGTATTCTATTTCGCTTGTGTTCGATAAATTAGACCAATTATTAGGATTATACCCTCTTTCGACTGATGATGGTTTGACTATTCGCAGGAAAGCCGTTAAATTAGGTTTAGTAGATCTTTTAATTCACTCATTTGGAATTTTATCTCACAGTAAAGTTGCTGATAAAGAGCGATTTGGTTTCTTATTCTCAGAAAGCATATTTGGTAATGGAAACATATCTAATAACTCTTCCACTGTATCGACAGCACAAAAAACAAGCAGTGTTCAACAACCACTTTATTGGGCTAAAGGCACAGGATTCGGTACTGGCAATACTCAATCAGGATGGGATGTTGCACAGGTTTTGGCGCGACGTGTTTTTGAAGAAGAACATATTACTTTACTTTTGCGCACATTAGCAGCTCTTTTGGCATCCGGCAACAATATACAATCATGTAGCATTCCAGATGGAAATTGTGATTTTGTAGATACATTGGCTACTATATTTTCCTCTCAAGAAATTGTAGATTTACTGGACGCTTACTTGGTAAATGACTCTATCCTAGACATATCTCGTCATGTTCATTTATATAAAGCAATATTAGCTGTTGTGACAGCTTGTGCATTACACCCAGCGTTGCTTCGTTTGCTGGCCTCGAAAAGAGGTACTTCGTCAAGCCTTGTCGAACATTTGTCATCACTTTATAAATGCATAACTGAATATACACAACGACTTGAGCAAAACTCAAAAGGTTTGGCTGTTCCTGCTGCTCAATCAGATAAAGACGAAGAGGGTGAAGCGGTATGTCTATTAGCAGAAGATCTAAACAATGCGTATCATCTTGTGCAACGTGTTGTTGGTGCGGCATCAATTTCTTCCAACAACTCAAAAATGATGAATTCCGATGGTAGTTTAACAATAGAGTCGAATGAAGAATATTACAAGCACGTAATGCGTCAACTTCAGTTTGAATCCTTCGATATCATCAATAAATCGGGAAACTTGGCGTGTTCATACATTTTTAGCAAACAACTAAAAGCAAATTCAAATGCGAGTGATTCAATGAATGTCAAAAGAGCTCGTCGATTGGCACAAGAAGCTGTTACTCTTTCCACCTCTCTGCCTTTAGCTTACTGTTCGACAGTGTTTGTGAGATATGATGAGCAAAGGCTGGATGTCATGAAGGTATTCATTACTATAAATTGAACATATTCATCTAAAATTTTTCATACTGAATTTTAGTAGCTTATGTTGATTAGGAAATTTTGCTATATTCAATTTTGAAATACTAATAGACTAATTTTTAAGTGTCGAAATTATCATTTTTAACATATTTTTTTATAATAGGTAGCAATTACGGGGCCTGAAGATACTCCATATGAGAGCGGAATTTTCGTATTTGACGTTTTCTTCCCTGCTGATTATCCATCATCCCCTTTACATATACAACTACAAACAACTGGTGCTGGCACTATTCGATTTAATCCCAATCTTTATAACGATGGAAAAGTAAGTGTCTAAAAACTAATTCTTAATTTAAGCTACTTTAGTTTTGTTTGACGATTGCTGTATATTTTGTTCTATTAATATGACTCTCTAATGATTGCATCATTATAATTTCGGTGAGAGATTACGGAGCATGTTTGATGTCGCACTTTTTATTTTTAACCCCTGTTTACACCAGCGAACACTTTATTTTCAAGTGTTTGGACGGACCGCGCTAATTTTGTTAATCATTTTACGATCCATGCAGATCGATTTGTATTGCATTATTTGCGGGTAACACTTAATACGGATAGTGCAAACTTTGTCCAGTCTGTAAATATCAGGCTTGCCGTTGTATGGATTTTTTCAAACAAGAACCGACACAACACAACTGCAAAAGACGGTTGTGTCACACAACATGTACAACACAACAGTGTTGTATTCGTAAGATATCTACTAAATATGAATTTGGTTGCATATTTGCTTTATATTGTATTATACTTGCAAATGTATAATATTTGATAAGCAAACCATGTCTATAATATCCCAATGCAGAATTCAAGTTGAATTAATAATGACTAATGTTAGCACAATTAATCTCATTAGAAGATCAAAAAATAGATGTACATGTGGACTGACGATCAACTGTTTTTGATCACGTCTTTTCACAGAAACACCTGAGGCCATTGAATTGCTCTATTTTGCAAATAATAGTATAAATATCTTTCACATTGATTTGCTACTATTATCACAAAACTTTCGAATTGTTTTAAAAAATAACTGAATTATTCACATTCTAAAATATTATTCTATAATATTAAAGCATGTTCCCCAATAGATCTGTCCGAATCATAAGTGATGAAAGTAATTGTGTAACAAATTCATAAAAAGTATTTTATATAAGTTATTTATCTCTAGAGATGTTGTAAGTTCGCATTCATATTAATTAACCATTAAATTTTACTTCATTTAGTTACATGGCATAAATAAATATAATGTGCTTGCTATTTTGTTAATAAATTTGAATACAGGGTGATTGAAAACTAACTCCCTATTTTAATAAAACTATAATTTATTTTTAAATATAATTTCTACAATATGAGAAGGAAGTATAATGCATCGGCTTTTATTTAAAATTCGATATGGGCGCTTTTATTTGCCACCAGCTTCTCAAGTTGACCAGGAATCGCATCAACTGATTTCGCAAGAAACTCTTGCGGGATGGAAATCTTCTCGTATTCGCCCTTCAAGTTCTTCCAAATTGCTTGGTTTGGTTGAGTAGACTTGCTCTTTCAGCCAACCCCAGAGAAAAAAGTCACAGGGCGTTAAGTCAGGACTTGTGAACCGCGACGACCCATCCATCTTCTAGGAAATTGAGCACTTAGCCATTCACGAACAGCAATAGCAAATTGTGGAGGAGCTCCATCTTGCATGAAAATCAAATCTTCAATATTTTCCCAAGCACTGATAATTGGCCAAATTTCATCTTTCGACATAGCGAGGTACCTTTCGGCATTCATGGTATCGCGAAGAATGAAAGGACCCACAATCCTATCAAAAACCATTCCACACCATACCGTTATTTTGGGTCGATTTTGCATTTTTTCACAAGTAACACGAGGATCTTCTTCCGCCCAGTAGTGGCAGTTATGACGGTTACAAATCCACCTATGTGGAATACAGCTTCATCACTCCATAGAATATTTTTAAAGAGGTCGGGCCAATCTCTAAACCAAGCCAACATTATTTCACCAAACTCCATACGAATGTCAGTCTTCGGCAGAGAGTGCTTGACAGTAATGCGGCTTCCAAGCACGCCATTTAAGCTAGTTTTTTTAGCACATTACGTACACAATGAAAGGAGAGCCCGCTTTCTCTTGTCGCTTGACGAATTGACTTATGTGGGCTACGGGTAAACATTTCTTGAACAACTTGCACTACCTCACGATCTCTGGATTTGCACTTGAACAATGCATCCCCAAACTTCGTAACGCGCGGCTATCTGGGCACGTTCATGTAGAGTAAGACGTCAAGCCATTTTTGTAGGGTTTTGAAATAAAATAAATTTGAAAAGTTTGAAATTGAATAATATTTAAACAAATCTGAAAGGAAAACAAGAACATAAATTAAATTGCCATATATTAAGTAATATATACACAAAAATTGAGAAACATGATATAGCATTTGAATAAATTGAATTTATTTTAAAATAGGGAGTTACTTTTCAATCACCCTGTAATGGATGTATAATAACATAAAATAATGATCAGATTTCTTTCATCAATGGTAAAATTGTAATTTTTGGGACACTGGATTTTTATGTCACAAACAACATGTTATGTTGTGTACACAACACACAACGTCAAGCCTGGTAAATATGCTGGCCGTAGCAGGCTAGTGACGAACTTCTGAACGGATTACATGATTCCAAAGGACTTTTCTTTTTGCTATGAAGAAACTGGTAAATCGTTCAATCTTGTAGACACATGTAGGCAATAGAAATCGCAATTCAATCTAGTATTGAAACTAATTTTTAGCTCATGCCCGACTTAAGCTACTAGTCTTTTTCTTTAGGTATATAGTATGCTAGTTTGAATTCCATCCAAGGTTGGTGTGGTTTAAACACGACCTGTTTAAAACGCTGTTTAAAACAACTGTTTTTGCAATGTCTTTTAAATGTTTTTTTTCAAATTTATTTAGAACTTTATGAAAAGTCGGAAAATAATTTTTGGGTTTCGTCCATTACTTTCATAATCGATTTTCTACCGCAAAAACCCTGATCCCTTCACTTTAACAAGAATGGAGTTTAATTTCGATATCGCAAATATATGATTGCGTTATTAATATTATATAGATTGAAATTGAATTTTTACTCGTTTAAAATTACAGAAGCTAAATGAATTTTTAAATAAAACGAATGGGTTTGATGTGTATATTAATGTACATGTAAGCATAATTCTAATTTTGTTTAGGTGTGCTTATCAATTTTAAACACTTGGCACGGCAGGCCGGAAGAAAAATGGAATCCGCAAACATCAAATCTTTTACAAGTGTTAGTGTCAATTCAATCCTTAATTCTTGTTGCTGACCCATATTTCAATGAACCAGGGTATGAGAGATCACGTGGCACTCCTTCTGGTCAACAAAATTCAGACGAATATACAGCCAACATCCGACAGGCAACCGTGCGATGGGCAATGCTTGAACATCTTCGCTCACCCTGTCCTGCCCTCAAATCTGTTATCCAAGCTCATTTCTATCTCAAAAAACAAGCAATTATCACCCAGTGCAGGTAGACTAATTGATATCAGCTGATTATTTCCTAAATCACTTTTTGGCAGTAAGTGTACAGAAATTTACAAATATTGAGTTAACTAATGTTTCGTTTCTCTCTATTTGGTATATTTCTGTCGGTGAAAGCGAGCCTCTGTTTAAATTAGGGTATTTTTCTTCATTGAAAGTCTTTCACCCGATATCGAGCAGATTTTATGTAGTTTTTAAGCGGGAGGTAGAGGTAAGTTCATTTAAATCCTACCTGGGTCAATAATATTTTTACAATAAACATCAATAATTTTCTGCTAAGATAGTTTTGAATACTTGTTTATATGTTAAAGTGTTACTGTCTAAGGTGTCATTTACTCGTGAAATGGAAAATGGGAGATTGTCTATGCAACCGCGTTGTTTTGATTATAATATCCCATGATTAAATCCTGAAATATGTATTTTGAATTTTAAATTCTCTATTATTTATATATACATATATATATCATAATTCAGCTGATTTAGGTATTTTAGGCAATTTTAGATTATTTAGAGTCTTTAGTAAATAGGTGTTCGAGATTCTGCACTGTTATTGAAAATTTTATTGTTGTAGTTAAAGAATTCCAACTCCATTGATTGCAAATACACTAAATTTGTGATTAGCAAGCTTATTTGCCTAAAATATAATTTGACCATTTGCATTAATGTGGTGATTTCAAAAAGTTACTTAGTATTTGACAGAACTTGCAATGTCGTTTTTTATAGGTTGTAAACTTAAGTGAATTTAAGAATAGACATCGACAAGGATGCTTGAGTTTGCACTTATATTTTATAAAGTGGGATGGATGCCCAATATGGAATTGGCAATAATTGTCTAAGAAAATTCACAAAACCAGAAGCTTATATACACGCTGCATTGCATTAGAGAATGACAGTATGACATCAGCATGTGGCAGCATATTGGCAGTACTTGGTGCTACTATCCTGAAAAATAATAATTTGAATTTTTAGCGTTGTTTGTAATCCTAGGATTCTCCCTAACTATTTGATTAGCGTCTCCTCTATAACACGATATACTGTTTCTTCTGTTCCATAAGCGTCTCAAGAACCAAAGGGCGTTCGCAGGATTAGTCATGACCACTTTTTGAAAATATTGAGAAAATAGCCCCTTACAAAAGCGTTTCACGACCTTAGATTTTAAATTTTTCAGTTTTTTTACTTAAAATTTTTTGATCTAGCCAGTCAAAATCACTTTTGAAAACCTGACTGGGGATATTCCACTATGTCCCACTTGCGTACGCCACTGTCAAGAATCGCAATCTGGAACTTACTTCAGAATTTCATTACTGTTCAAATGTTGTTGACCGGTCATTCTAAATCCAAATTGCAAGTTGACACTTACATTTTTTTGACATCTTGGTAGAGCTGTTGAAGGAGAATTGGAAATATCTATTTCACACCACCTAGATTTTTTTAGCCATTGTGCACGGCTCCTGCTTTTGGCCTCTTTGCGTCCGGCTCATGCAGATACACATGCCATGATCGAAATATTGGTCTTGCAATATTTCATGACCATTTAAACCGCTTTCTGCCACGAGTTACTATTACATTATTTGCTCCGAGGTCATCCGCTACTGCTGTTTCATCGTAGTTGAAAACTGAACCAGGCAGTACATCTTGTAATATAATAAATGACTGTCTCTCTTAAATATACACAGCCAATAGCGATGCAAGTCTCTCTTCAAACCATTTAAATATGTGAAGAAATGTACATACCTAGCGAAAAGTTTCAAAGATAGTATCCTCATGCTAGGTTTTTGATGAAAATTTCGAATTCCAATCTATAGTCTACTGTAATAGATTTTCCTGATATTTTTTCAGGACAGCTTAGCTAAAATATGATATGATATAAATAACAGTTAATTTGTGTTTGCATTTACATGTATTTACTCACTTTAGCACTTCCTGCCACACCAAGCTATCGGAACAACACTAAAACACAGAACTAACGAACGTTATGGAATGTATTGAGTAGGAGCAACCAAATTTGTCGATAGGTTTTATAGAATTGGAACCGATCAGAAATTTCAAACCCGGGCCGGGAATTGGACGGCAACAGTCAATACAGGTCGGCTGGTTTTCGACCGGTTCTGGCCGCTAAATTTTGTTTTTATATATATATATA
>CABFPE010000002.1:1216415-1242202 GCA_900660155.1 Hofstenia miamia
TATATATATATTAGTTATATAAGCTGCTTTAATCTAGAAAATTTCACATGGTGATGCAAAGAGTTGATATTGAATGGAATAAATGTCAAACTATTATTACATTTCTAGCAAAACACAATTTGTTATTTTCTATAATCAATTCTTTACAAAACTTTAATCAGTTTCTCATTTTTCAGTGAATTTAAATTGTGAACGTTTTGAATTACTTAGTTCATAATGATAGTTCAATATATAAAATTCAGAGTAGCATTATCATTCATTATGGTTTAAGTTTAACCTCACTTAGTATTGAAACAACCAAACATATTTAAAAATTTCCCTTTAAAGCCAAACATAATTACTTTTCTAGTATAATGTGTAAAAAATTGATCGTGCATTTAAATGTGATTGCAACAGAAAATCTTTCAAATTTATTTTGAGTGTCACTTTCAATATTAGAAAAATAGAAGCGTCCAGGTTTATTGATGTAAACTTCATTGATGGCTATGATAGTTTAAGTATGTTTCTTTTTAATAGTACAGTTGAAGGTTTTCCTTGCATCAAATATTATTTAGCAACGGGCATAACGGGTTTAGCATATGGGCCCGGACAAGGCAATGGGCATATTTTCATGGGTACTGGCCGGGCATGGGCACGGGTCCTACCCTAGATTATTCGTGAACATCTTAAATACTTTTTGGCTTAGTGTTTAGATCAAATTATTGTATTGTTTACTACTAAAGTTTTGTTCAATTGCTTTCATAGAAAATGTTTTTAGGCGCTGGGTAACAGAATGTGATACCATGGCAGCCGATAAGCGATTCGGCAAAAGCATCCAACATCACGCAGTAGCCTTACGCAAGTACTCGGCAATGGTCGAGGAAGAGCTGAACAAACTACAGTCGCCGTTTCTAGCAGGCCCAAACGCCGATGTAACCACAGAGGAAGTGGTTATGTCTAGTCCCCCATCAGCAACGGACGAAATCAAACTCAATCTCCATAATTCCAAGGACCATGTCGTAAACAATACCTAAAATCATTACACCATCATCAGACCGAGGGCGATCGACAGAGCCACCGCCACTCATTGTAATTTATATACAGACTAGAATATGATGTTAAATAAAGCGATTGCCACATCATCTCTCATTCTATTGTACATAGAACCTTGTGTTGTAGATTCGAAAGTTTTTTGCAATTTTCGTGTTTTTTAAATTTGCTTTTTGAATTCATTGTATTACTATTATAATGTTGATTAGTCTCCTAATTAAAGCAATAATGTATATATAATGAATTGAAGAGTGTCTATTGAAATTTATTTTCTCAAGTTTTTAAACCAATTTATATTCTAGTAACAAAACGTCAATGAATTGGTAGTGGTGGAATAGACTTCAAGTGTGCAATCTTGTTATTTTCCTTTTTAATAGTTCAACGTTGCAGAAAGAGCGAATTAGTCAGGAGGGATTGCAATTTGTTTAAAAGGCTGATTCTGTTTTTGTTTTTATAATGAACAAAACAACTAATGAAATTTTATGTTCTTTGCTGTAGAAATACAGAAATGAACTGTTTCTTTATTGTTGTTTATCGCTTAAAATATTGTATTATTTCAAATTCAAAAGGTTGCATTTCGTCACAAAAATTCTAAAATTATCGATAATTAACAGCTTTGAAAAGTCACTAATTGTAATTAGAAATGTTGAATTTTAGTTATCATCTAGAAATCATGGTACAATTCCTATTTTAAGCTTTTGCTAATTTAAAATATTCATTGAAAAATTATAGATTGCAATACTTAAAGTGTTAAGTATTCTTAATTTATTCTATCAAAATAATTGAAAAATAGCCTGTTGGATAGTTTACAGTCGGGTTCAGTTTCACATAATCTGCAAATTACTAGTGCCACTCAAAATACACATCAAAATTTAATTTATGCTAATGAATCAAACGCTTTTAAGCTCATGTGTTTTGTGCTGATGACCGAAGCCGTCAAAATTTTAATAATGTATTTTCATGTTAAAATTTTTTCATATTTTCGATTTAAAGGGGGGCTCCTTTGTGGCGCAAAAGTAATTGCTTCGGTCGAGTTTGAAACTGTCTCTTATACACATTCACTCTTTTGCATAAATCTCTGCATCGATCCGAACTTTTGAATACTATTTAAATGGGTTGCAACAATAAATTTATTGTATTGTCTAGTAGAAAATGAAAAATGTATTTTGATGCAAACACATAACACATGACTTCGCCTAACACATGTGAAGTAGTTGCAATCATAAAAATTTTTTGTTTTTCCAAATGTTGTTTTCGAAATGGACTAATTTAATGCTGCTTCAATCATAAACTAATATAATAGGCTTTATCTAGGGACAGTTTTTAAGTTTCAAATGTCTATTATGCTTACTTAATTTTAGCAGCATCTAAGATTTGGAATAATTTAAATTTTTTTATAGCATTGACAAATTATCGTAATTTGTTTGGAATATATAATTTAGAGCAAAAAATGTATTCAATTCGCACCCAACATTTCAAGTTAGTTTTATATCAAGCATAATTTAATGAAAATTAGTTGACTTCATGTATGTGTAGCGTTGTAATAATTGAGACTAGCACTTGTCAATAAAAAATTGAGGCTTGAACTGCAGGACCTTTTTCTGAGTACATTTAATGCGCCAATTTCAAATACGCTGTCAGTTTTCGAACTTCAGATCTAGTTATTGTGGCTTTTTAATTGTAATGAGTAGCTTAACACCAAAGTAATGAATATTGATCAGCAATATATTTAAACAAGACAATGCAAAACTTTATTTTTAAATAAAAGTCCGAAAATGAATTAGAAAAAAGCTTCAGGGTAAAAAATATAGTAAGTGAAAAATTCAAGGACGTCATTTCTAAAGCAGAAATAACAGCTTAATGAAGCCATATCGTTTAGCTTCCGGTAGAATTCTCCTACCATACTGGAATTTCATTGATCAGACAACTGATAGCATCATAGATGTTAATTGAGAAGAACATAAAGGGATCGGGAGATAACTCCATCTGTATGAAGGACATGCTATCGTGGTGATGGCAGGTATATTCGGCCTTTTGTCGGATATACCATTTGTGACTACATGCTGATTTTTTTTCAACAAATGTCGATTATAGTAAAAACATTAGACTAAAAGATATATTTCGCTCAACTCGCGCATCGTCAATTTAAAAAATTTTCCCTCTAAATATGCATTATTTAATTAAAAGATATTATGTAATTAAACGTTGATTAGAGATCATTTTTGGTGATATATGTAGTCATCTTTGGTCTTAAAACTTGGTTGCATTTATCTTATGTATATACTTTCGATTACTAAATTTTTGGGGATGGTTGATTTTAAAATTTTGATATAATTTAATCCACATTTTCTTAGGTGTTCTGATATTGTTAACTTAGTTTCTTGTTCTTTTATTCTTCTGCTTAGTTGTCTGCTACTACATCATATATAGTCCTCACTACAGTTGCAATTGATTTTATAGATAACATTTGACTTATCGTATATCTTTAAAAAGAAACGCTTTTAGCTTTTGGAGTTTTTTCAGAAAGTAGAAGTGGTCTATGATCACGATTCATTAATTTTTTTGGCCTTCATTATCGTGACGATGCTAACTGTACCCAGAGTTAAAAAATTATATTAGAAACTGGATGTGAGAAATATTGCAGTTCATAGCATCAACATTCTTTCGAATAGAAAACTCTTATAGTTCATAATCTAAATTATGAAAATTAAAGCTTAGTCTTAACATCAAATGCAACTTGCTTATAGATTCTATTATTTTATGTGATTAAGCGCACCAATTAATAATTACTTATTTCAATAGATATGCAAATGACAATAAATTTAATCATCTAAGTAAGTGTTGTACCAAAACCTCGGAGTGTTTTAGATTTAAGGGTATATTAATGCTGCAGAAACTAGAGAAGTGCTATTGCTTCGGATAGTAATCTTAATCATATTTATAAAAAGGTTAAATATTTTTGAAGGTTTATTCCAAAATTTAAACGTTCATAATACGAACTAATAAAAATATTTAAAATCTGAAAACACCACAAGTTGCGTTCTCTTTCTTTTTCGTCTAGGCTAGGACGGATGTCGAGCATGGACAAAGGTGTCCGGGCATACGTTATTCTTAAAAGAATTTGCTTGAAGTACATCATACCTATTAATTTCTAAGTATTTTCTATATTCTATATATCTATATATGTAAGAAAAAATTTACTGGCGGCAATATCAGAGTTCCATTTCAGTCATCATCTAATATCGCATTGATGAAAATTTCACTTAAGTGCATTGTATTATAATGTAAGAAGTAGAAATGTTTGGAAATGTTCCATTTCGTTTGAATTGCATTAATATAATTTACTTATTTTACAGAATCATACTATCTGTTATAAACATAAAAATTGTTTAAAAAAACTAATCTTTTCAGTCTATATTCATGTTAAAAATGTCATTTTGACGCTCTTTTCCACTAAGAGAGCTTTGGGGTCTCACATGCGGCAATACAAGGGTTGAAAAGTAGCATTCGAGTCCCGCGATTGATGCAATTGCAGTTTCAGTAGAACACGTAATGTGCACTCTTCGCCCTGAAAACCCCAATTCGAGGTCGCTTGTTCACCAGGCATGCCACGGTGTGTTTTTGTAGTCTTCGTGGAAATGGTGATCTAACAAATTGTCAGAAAGTGATCCTACTGAAAAGCATTTCAGAGCATGTCGAAACGCAATCTAATACTGCATTGATATATTGGTTATGCCATCATTCCACATAGTAAATGTTGTTGGTAGCGCACTCTGGTCAGATTGAAATTTGCCCAGCATTGCACCAATCCTTTTCAGAAAATCAAAACCATTTCAATGTCCACTGTAAAAGACAAATTACCTGAGAAAGAGGAAACAAATAAAACGGTTCACTTGAAAGCCGTATAAAGCAATTTGGAGCCTGTTAAAATGAACCATTGTTAATAAAATGACAACCAAAGAATTGGCAAAACATTTTGAATAATGTTTGATTTGAAACGGAACTTAATTATGAATTTCTAGTTGTAAAATTGAGCTGCACTGATAGTTTAAGTATGCATGTATAATAACCTCTAGCAGGTTTTCTTGTTGCATCAAGCTATTTTAGTTAAACAACATTTAGCTACGGGCACAGACAAACCTATTTGTATGTGTGCGGGCTTTACCCCAGTTTTTCGCCTTTATTTACATCCGGTCAGAGTTTCATTTACGCGAAGCCATGAGTTTCCGCGGCAACTTTTGACTTCAACGGGAATAGGGGCGGCTTATCTACAGAAAACGCCATTGTTGACGTTAGTGGTTGCTGCCATGGGCTTTTTACTGCCTTATTATGCGAATATTAAGTATGAGAAAAATTTGAATATTTTTTACAAAGGCGGCCTTTTCATTGAAAAAAGTAAATATTTTCATGTAATTTAAGCGGGGATGAATTTTTGTCAAATCTACACCATTAGAGGCTGATAGATGTGTCCATATCAGATGATTGCAAGTTCCATGACAACGTTGGATAAGAATGTTTGAAAATGTAGACCGAAGTAAACTGAACAGTGAAACCGGGTGTAAGACGGTTTCGCAGAACCGTAGAGAAACGCTAAAATAGAAATATAACAACAGCAGTTCTACATGTTCCACTCAATAATACACAATACAAAAGTTCTTCGGGCCCACTCCACTTACTACATTTTTATTTTCTCGAATTTATTTTAATAGAGAAAAATGAAAGGAAACTTTTTACAAATAACAATGTTTCAAAATCCACTTTTTCATACTAAAATTCCATCCTTTTTTCTGATTTCATCATTCCATAAATAAAGCTTTAAGTTATCATTTTTAAAGATCTCCATTAATTTTAAAATGGTAAATGGCTGTGATTCAACCAACGGGTGCCTCTTGCTTTTCAAATTCTTCAATTTTTTAAAAGTCTCTTGAAGATATAAGTTGTCAATTTCTTGTGAAAAATCAAAATTAGATAATAGAAAGTTGTGACTGATTTCATACTCGTTGACATTTGTGTTTGTGAGGAGCAGATCACTGCTCGACCCCCGCATTGACAGTTCATCCACATCTGAATTGCATTCGAGTGGCGTGATTAAAAATGAGTCATCTTCACAATCAAATAATGTATTGTTCACAGAAAACATGTGATCATCATCCCATTCGATTGTATCATATGAAGAATCTAAAGTACATTTTACTGTATCAAATATATTGATCTAATGGGTTTAAAAACCATTGATTAAGCTAATCCTCTTATAGTTTAAGTTCTTTAATGTTCGACATCAATATCAATTAATCAGTTCATTGCTGTTTTGAATTTCATTTAAATACGTGTTGATAGTTCACATTCCTCAATTAGGAACGGATGAAACACCTGGTTTTTTAAACACGCATGAACTTCTATTACACTAACTTGACTGAAACAACTGAATAAATAACAGCAACATTTGGCCGATTTCACTGTTACTTATTAATTCCGCTCTTCAAATCACTAATAGAAGAGTGAAATTGACAAACGATTGAGTGAAATCGGCCAAATGTTGCTGATAAATGATAATTTGCTTTAGGATTAATTTCAATAAATTGTTTTCTCCTATTTACAGAGATGAAGATGGGCAGAAAATTTTCGCCAATCCCCTAACCCATTTAATTTAATGCCAATCTTTCCTCAATTTATGATCCTTTTCAACAAAATTTTTTCCAATTTTTCTGTATGCGTACACCAAATTTTGAGTGTTACAAATTTATAATATAATGTATGTAGTGAAATTGAGTTTTAGAGAACCGTATGATACTAATTAAAAATTTCAAAATGGAAATTTTATTTCAACATATTTATGAATTCTATACCATTCATTACTTTTAGGTTGTTTTGTATGCCCTGTTTGGTAATAGTTAAATCAGTTTTTTTGAATTTGTGTCCTATTTTTTGAGTTCGGTTAAGTCGAAGCGAGATAGTCGCTTAAAACTCGAGTAGTCGGATTTTAAATATCGAATCTTGTCTAGACAGATAGATCTATCAATATGTAAGCTCATCATTAAATATAGCAGTTACGTTTGAGATTGGTCAAAAATTTGTAATTATAGAACATAGATATTTCATTAAATATGTAATTCAGGTGTTATTAAATTAATGAAAAGTTGTTGCTGAAATAGCATTTGGATTCCTGTGGAATGTATAAAGATTTTTTTACTCTTTCATTGTATCTAAATGTGTTCAAATGCACCCCGTGAATTCAAAATACATTTGATGGTTATTTTCAAGATAAGACACAACATGCAGTTAATGTAAAATTGCGCTTCTCTGAGATAATAGTTTGTATGATTTTTATTATGAAAATTATTAAAAAGTTCTCCAAGTTAAACCCATTTCGCGGGAATCGACCCGAAATTTCGAATATTCATAGGGGCCTACTATTTTTGCAATACCTTGTCCTAAACCAGGTCCAGCCCATGTCTATCTTTATTTAGCTGTAGCATTTCAAAAATCCTGTGAACTTAATTCGTCCATTCTTACAAAGACAATTCTAGACTATCCTGATGTGGTTTAAAACATGAATAGATTGTTAACCACTCGTGTATTTTCTTTAAAATATTTTCTTACCTTGTTCGGAATAGGTGCGTTGTCTTTTGGATATTAGTGAATGAGTATCGATAGATTGATTTCCATTGCATAGACTCTCAGTTGATGTTTGGTGTTCTTCTGAGTGGATTCTCATTCTAAACCAATTATCAGGCATTGCAAAATATCTACCACAAGTTAGGCATTGTTTACAATAGTAACAAGAGAATGTAATATCTGCTGTGTATTCGGAGTCTGGCCGCAGTTGATAACAAAATATTTTGATTTGCTCGCATAATGCAGTATTTAGATTTACTAACCAATCTTGCTGATTGATTGCAAATAAGATTTAAGGCTAGAGTAAGATAGTTGAAATTGGTTTTGATGAATTGCATTAAAATACAATAACACTGGTTATACTCCCCAACCCGACTTTTACAAGGCCGATTTCTAGAGAATTTGTCACCTAGAATCTCCAACGGATTCTAGCATTTCATCACATTTCTGAACGTGCTCCAAATTTTGACAAAAAGTGTTATATTTGGAAATCGGCCACAATCTTCTACAAAAAGTCGGGTGGGAATTGTAACCAGTATTAAAATATTGTGCTAATTCAATCGAAAGACATCAAAGTGTATTACAATGCCGAACTCATAAAGTAACTGGTAAGATTATATTTCTTTGTTATATAAAATGTAGTGCTACCACAAAATTATATTCGTGCTTCAAATAAATGTTAGTTTTGATGATAATAATATATTGACGGTGTTACAAGGTATTAGAAGTATTGACATGCGAAACCGCTACCACTTATTTTTTATTGGTTTTTGGAAAATAAAGCCAATACACTGTACCGCTCAATGTCGAATCGCCCAATACTAATGACTTGTGAAGTTTCATCATGAAAGCTTTTTCAAAAAATTTAAATCAACTGGTCATGCGCAAAAATTGATCTATGCGAAGCAATGCATATTTACATGATTAAAGATAAGTATAGATAAAAAAATTGATTGCTTTGTAATGTTATTTCTTATGTGCTAGGACTTAGTCCACTATATTTATGATTCTAACTTGATTTGTTATTATTTTAATGTGATTTGTAGTTAACTTTCTCTTTGTGTTCAAAATTTTATTTAATGCTTTGATTTGTTATTATGAGCGATCAAAGAATGCATTCCGTTTTTAATTGTTGAGTACGAAAAGATCCCCACAGTAAACCATCAGATTACTAGAGCTACTCGTAAACCGCGATGTCCAATTACTTAAACATGTCAATTACATCGTTAATATGTTAAAATGAAATAATGTACTAAGAAAATGGAGGTAAAATATTTTAATAACGCCTTGCAACTGTGGCAGGCTTAGCCAGGTGTGTCCATTTTTATCCAAAAGAAGAATATTTTAATCAAGGCATTCTACATTTAGATTGATTTTAACAAATCTTTCCCACAAATTTTATCGTTAGGAAAGCCTGCAGGTATTTTTGACAGTAATGAAAACAAACCAAGCAAACAAAGTAATTGCTGCATGGATGTACATGTTTTATGAGATGAGAGTTAAAATGGAACTACTCGTTTTCGGCGTGTGATTTGGGCGATTCATTTACGCGGGCCTAAATCGCATAAATTCATGGAAAATAAAAATTTATAGACGTTATCATCAGCAATTCTATTCTAATTTTAACCGCACAACAATATTAATATTGGAAATATAATTTAGCGTTTGAAATGTATATATATTGTTATTTCTAACCTTGATTTATAGGTAACTTTTTCCTGCAAAATTTTACAGAATCTCAACGTTTTTTGTGTTTCCGGGAAACTTAACATTAAGTGAACTTGTTGATTTGATATTCGGCGTAATATTTTCATTAAAAATTTCCATCAAATATTCCAAAACTGTGTGCATTTGAAACAGCGGTGCGTGTGAGTTGTTAATGAAAATCTGTTTCCATGTTAATACTTGCCTGAATATAATATTTCGTATGGGACATGCTTGGAAATCATAAAGCCTCTATATAATGTAAGTAATTTAATTTTTTTTTAAAAAAAATGGAATGTTCATTGAAATAAAGGGTGGCCCATAAGTAACCGCGCAGTTTAGATTTTAATATCATTCAACAACTAACAATTGAGCAACATGAACTGTTTATTACCAATAACTCAGGATCCAAGCGAGTGTAAAAAGTTCAAAATTTGCACCATTGGTAGCAAAACATTCATGTAATGATGCTTCAATAGAAAGCCGGTTACTTTGGCATTTTTTCCACCTTTCAGTTGTTTCATTGATGTTGGATGACGAACATACACGCAGTGGTTTAGGAGACCCACGGGAAAAAATCCAACAATGTCAAATCTCGTGAAATTAGAGACCATTCGATTGGTCCTCGGCGTACAGTCAATCTTTCCGAAAAATGTTGGTATCATCAGCTTCTGCGTTTAAATTAAATTTATGTTCATTAATTTTATTCTTTTAGTTAGGAAATGAAAGGCATAATAGGAATTGTAAATGTGACTAGGAAGTAATAAAATATAAATATAAATTTATAGAAACATAGAATATTTAAGTTTACTTCTGGGATGTCCGGCTACTTTTGGGCAACCCTGTATAGTTAATATATTAAACTAGTTCAGGAACAGCAATACAATTGTTCACCATCACATGGGGGCACATCACCAATCGAGAGATCAAATATCCCACGAGTTCCAAATTTCCTAATAGATCTAGAGAAAACGCTTTGGAAATGATGACAAAACAGCACATTTGACAGTTTCACGTTAGACTTTATAAAATAAAAATGTAAAAATTTTTATCCGTTTTTATTTTGATCAATCGGAAATTTTGAAAAATTTGTCAATATAGCATTTTTAAAAATTCGATTTGCCTAGTTTTAGAAGCAAGACGTGTCTGATACAAGTTTGTAACATCTCTAAAAATAGAAAATTACTTATTAAAAGATAGCTTACCTTACATCTTGAACGCCGTCCTTGTAGAAATGCTGATGCATAACGATTGTTTGGTAGCATGCGTTGATTCACTGCTTTCCCGTGGCGCAAAATCATTCGTATTATGATTTAATACGCGTAGCCTTTCCTTAAAAGAACGTGTCAATCAATACCACACGAAGAGCTTTTTAATCACTTCTTAGGCTAATGTTTCTTTGATGACTTAAATTCTCCGATTAAAATTTTCTTACTTACCATGTATTTCAGTAAAGTCCAGTATTTATGTTGTTGTTTATAATATTAATATAAATTTTAATAATTACATTATACTGTGATAAACTCATGATTTGTACAAAGTTGTTAGCTTTTTAACTTAGTTTTTACGTATCTGTAATTATGTACATTTAAACGTTAACTGAAGTCCTTAATTAAAAAAGGAATTTTAGTGTAAATTGAAACTCAAACGTTCTGCTCTGCAAAATCAATTAACTTAACTTCATTTGTCATTGTTGTTGAATTACTTGTTGAGTTAGTATATAATTCAGATGTCTTCAATAAACAGAACTTAATTTTACAATCTAGGGAGGAATAAAATTTAGCCTGGAGGTGCGTTTACACCTTATCAATGAATTATACACTTCTCAATTGAGGAGAATAGATTGTTGTTGATACACTGTTTACAGCGTCTCAATTGAACTTGTTTATATACACCTTCATTTGTTATTGAGACAATGTTTAGTAAACGCCGTTTACAGCTGACTAATGTCAATTGAAACTTGTAATCGCCCGCACATTACAGTAATGAAAGACGAAATATCAAAAGTGCTTTGAATCGCATCTTTCATCTCAATTTTGCAAATATGTTCCTGCTCGTTTTTCAAGTCTTTACAGCAGTATTAGCGCAATTGCTAAGCTCAATTACGCATTCTTTTGATTTCATTAGTTTTATTAATTGATCGTCCTTCGCACATGTTTACATGTGACTTTGTCCTCTCGATTGCGAAGTATTATATTTCATTGATAAGCTGTAGACACACGCTAACATTATGCAATCTTGTTACATGTATTGAACACTTTCTCAACCAGAACATTAATTCCGGACGATGATTGTATAGGAAGAGTTGTTCGTGCATGCCTGTATTTCCCATAAAAACATGCTAAATTGTTGTTGGTGTTAATGATGGTAATTGTCTGGCCATTAATGTTATTACCTGCGCATTAGTTGATGTGGTTGGTGTTCTTTTCAATGCATTGAACTAAATGGTTAGTTTCCTATTTTCCCTAGCAGCTGGTAGTTGTTAAACATTTACGTCATATCGCGTTGGATTGTTGGATGAAACAGTAAGTCTATTAACACCATTTTATTTCGCAATCAACAATGCAAATGCGTTTCAGTGAACAAACTACAAATTGTGGAAAACGATTTAAGACGCTATCTTTTTCCAAGCCTTATGCACCAACGGCTTGTTTCTATCTAAATGCATTGGAAAGTAATTTTACAGATGCTTCTAATACTGATTTTCTGCAATTACTTCGCTGTCATTAAATTTGGAAACAAAACACGTAAAACGTTCATCTGAAAAGCGAATGTTTTTTAGGTAATAAATCTCTAGGTATTTCCCAATAGTGAGCGGGGTTCCTAATGACGGTAAAATTTTAAGCTTGTACATGTATATTAACGTTTGGTCTTGTCTTAATAATTGTAATTTGGGACATTATATTGTCTATAGTATAATCTCATTATTATTAAGGGTTACTCTTATTAGCAAATATTGCTGCTCAAAAGTGATACAGAACAAAACTATGCACTAAAATACAAATAAGATTTAAAAATATGCGTTTTCAAATCTTTTTTGAAGCTGATTAGACTTAATGATGCCTGTAGTTCTGATGGATGTGAATTCCAGAGATATGGTCCATTATACGAAAACTCTTAAAGAGTATATTTGTCGAGCCAAAAGTCTGGCCGAGGCGAGCTACATGTTACAAGCGCGTGATTTGTGAACTGACGTAGCACTATGCTAAATCAGATAAATAGTTCGATACTTGAATATTATTTTGAATTTTATACATGATAATCAGGGTTTGAATTCAATTGTTTTTCCAACTGGAAACCAATGTAAGTCGTGCAAAAGTACTGTTAAATGAGAATATCGTGGTATATTGAAAGCTAAGCTTGCAGCATGATGCTGTATTGTCTGTAACTTTATAAATATAAAAATATATTTTCATGGCACTCCAAAACTTAGCAGCTTCGTAAATATACTGCTTAGTTAACCAAAGCTAACAGTAATACGTTTTTGTTGAATTGCAGTGTACGTAAGAGCTATTCAGGGTTAACGGAACGTTATAGAATAAGCTAGTGAGTAGGACTACTGTTTGTAGAGTACAATGTCTCCAAATTACGTCACACGACTATAATATATAAAGCTAAGAAGTTTATTGAAGCTTTACATTCGTTTTCTGTTATCCCTTTTAATGATTCTCTAAAATATATTTTGATTCAATGTTAAAAGAGGTTGGGATTGGGACATTTAAAGATTAGGATCATCTTAGCTTTAATGGATGTTTTTTATATAATTTCGCAATTGGGAATTTTGAGATTCCAATTTCGAGATCGTACAATTGGTCTGGAATTATGAATCATACTACATAGTGTTTGATTGAAATCAGACAAGACATTTCAACATCATTGCAATTGATTTTATTTGAATGAGTCGAGATATCGTAGCAATTAACTAGGATCCAATTGTTGACATTATATAACACACTATTTTAACAATATAACAAATACTTATTTTTTCGAATCTCCATCCATATGCTCATTAAATCGGTTTTGCTCATGTTATATTTTTAGTCACCATCTATATGCATACTTTTTTCCGTAGTGAAAGCCTTTCAGCGTTTTTTGAAAAAATCAAATAGGTATCCGTAACTGTCACCAAAATTTTGAGTGATTTTTGGTGAAAGCAGTTGTTTTTCATATGTCACAAATTCAATTACAAAACTTTTGTAATTATCCAACACTGCTTCCTGTCGTCATTAATAAACATTTACATAGCATTGGCATTTTTGCTGCAACGAATACCATCAAACTGCCTGTGTTTATTTTGTAATATTAGTTTCGTATGAGAATCAGCGTTTGCATGCATTTACTCATATTTATGTATTTTTTATCTTGTAATATGGAAATGTGTGTTATAAATGAGTTGCGTAGCGTTTTACGTAATATTGGCACTGATTTCTATTACTAATAGTTCTCTTCGTTTTAGTAAGTAGTTACTTGGTTTGGGGTGATGGAGGCTTCCGCGCCGCCACCTTACTCGTCAGCCGAATCCAGTCAGCCCATTTATCCCTTTGTGCCACCGCCTGTCTATGGAGAACCCGCCACTGATGTCAAAAGCGGTGTAAGTTTTTTTAATGCTTTTTAGCAGGTTCTTTCCATGATGATACTCTCTGATAACTGAACGATGTTTTATAAATTTCTGCAATTAAAATCATAAATATGCTCAAAGTAGAGTGACGTTTCATATTTTTTATCATCATTAGGTACAGAGTTGGCGCTCTGAAGCAAACACTTTACGTGGCTTCTACTAACAGTGATATTATAGTAATTACATGCATTTCAACTGAATTATATTTTTACTCGGAAGAGAGATATTGTTTGGTTTTGTTTTGGGTCATGCTCTGATGTTGGACCCGTAAAACCGTATGGCAATTGTACAGGTTACGGGCTAACTTTACGGGCTAAGAAAAAATTAATTAAATCAAAACATTTGTTTTTTGTTCAAAAAAACCAATTTTTTATCAAATTTCTTCGTCTTCATCGTCGGACTTCTCCAAAAGATAAGTGTAATCTTCATTGCCTTTTAGTTAGAGCGAGTTTTCTCTTATAAAGAGAACTTTCTCCACAAACTCGTCCTCCAGTTTTGCTCGAAATTTAGAGTGCATAGCTTTGTGCTTATTAAACCATCTTTCGACGGAAGCCTCGCTTGTCGGGAATACACCCAAAATTTTATTAGCAAAAACATCGAAGCTCTTAGGGATTCCTTGAATATTTATGTCCATTAATTTCTTGGCCTCTAATTTTTCGATGTCGTCCATTACTTTAGGAACACAGCTTAATTGTAATGTGTTTATATTAATAATGTATTATTTTTTTCAACCAATCAAGACGCCTAGAATGTGACAAACATACAAGAATTATTCATTCAAACATAGAAGATTGACAGAGTTTTATAATATAATATAGATGTATCATTCTATAAATTTAAACTAAAAAATTCACCCCGTACGTTAAAAGTACGGGTCATTTAACATACGGGTCCAACCCCGATCATGCTCAAGTAAACATCCTTGGTTGTATATTGTATTGACATTTGTTAATGGCGCCATGAGAATGCACAATGATTTGTTATTAAAATTTTTGTTCTGTTGTATTGTAGACCAAATATTCTCGTTTTCAATTTCAACAAAATTATATTCCATTCTATTTATTCAAATTTTACATTGCTCTTTCTTCCTAACCGCTGATTAATCTGTAAAAAATTTTTCCTTTCGTGAGATTGCGTTGTCAAAGATTGTAATCATGAAAGACTGGTGAACATTTAGGGCAAAGGAGTAGGCGGGTATCAATTTTGAATAAATGAAAATCCTAACTAAATATATACATTAACTCACGTTGAGGAATTTTTCCTATTTTCTTGAAATAATCCTCTTGATTATCATTATTCATGTTCTTCAGTCTCAAGTAAATCTTAACCATTTTTTTGTTTTAAAAGTGCTCATTAAAGGTGGTGTCATGGGGTTGCTGGTTGTATTTAATGTTTTTGATAATGAACCTTTTTTGTACTCTTGCTTTATTCAAAAAAGCCTTCTCTAACATGGAATGTTGAATAATGCGAGCAAACGTTTGGAAATTGCAACTTAAAGCGGTGCATCCGACCAATGAATAGATAAAACTTTTTCGATATCGCTATTGCTGGAAAACGGCTTTCATCGTATACAATGTTGCAATAAGTCAATTACTACTAACTGTTAATGTAAAAAGTCCCATCACATATATTGCATTATTATTAACTTAAATCTCGTCAATTCATTGCTATTTTCGAAAATTATTTTTTTGTATTTTTTATTGAGGAAATGAGTTTAGAAGCCTGTAATTGAGGTCGACTTATCTAAATCCATAATGAAAAGATGTTAATTATTTCCTTTTATTGCAATGCTTGATATTAAATGCATCAAATAAGCTTGACTACTGATATGAGTTGGCCATGATATAGGTTTCTCATTATTCTAAGTAAAACTATGTGAGATATATAACTAAACGTTTTAGCGTAATAGCAATTGCCAGTTTATCATCTCTTTAACAGTGTTTCTCTTAGCCAATTTCAGGAGAGTGATGGTTTTCTTAAAATTTTCTATAGTCCTAACTCAATTTAGCATTTTAGTAGATTTTGAATAGGTTGTAACAGGAGATCTCCTGTGTTCAGTTATGTATATGTGTGACTTCCTGAGCCTAAATTTGTTTCTTTCATCTGTTTAATGTTCAAATCGATTATGCTCAATTCATTGAGCTTGTAACTTCTTTCTGGCGCTGCATGCAATCTTGATAATGTTGATAATGTGTTCACCACCCTTTCTTCCAATCTTATTGATGATTGGGTTGTATTTAATCGGAATTGAATCACAGGTGAGACTATTCCTAATTTTTTTGTTTGGCCGTCCCTCAAGCAAATCCTTGAGATCGAATAAGGGGATGTTACTATTTAATTAAACCTTAACCCCTTCATCACGTATCATATACTGTGTATCATATGGATCAGACGGGTGATTCATCGTTTTGATAAACTGCATGTCCTTTATATAGGAAACATCGTTTTTGCTATATTTTCAAGCAATTTTCTCCAAGCATCTTATGAAATTGGGGAATCTTGAGATATAGACGCATCTTTCGGTGAACGTGCTAATGTTGAAGATTTGTACTAAAATGTATCGCTTAAAACCGAAGTACTTGAAAATTTGAATTTTCTAAAAATGTTTCAAACTACTCTCAATTCCTAATGTTCTAAAAATAAGCCCATGGAAGCAATAACTAAACTTAGGGATTCTTTTTATGTAAATATACCAGCTAAAAACATTGAGACGTCTATCGCAAAAGTGATAGGACAAGGTCAGCGCAGAAAANATAGTCCTAACTCAATTTAGCATTTTAGTAGATTTTGAATAGGTTGTAACAGGAGATCTCCTGTGTTCAGTTATGTATATGTGTGACTTCCTGAGCCTAAATTTGTTTCTTTCATCTGTTTAATGTTCAAATCGATTATGCTCAATTCATTGAGCTTGTAACTTCTTTCTGGCGCTGCATGCAATCTTGATAATGTTGATAATGTGTTCACCACCCTTTCTTCCAATCTTATTGATGATTGGGTTGTATTTAATCGGAATTGAATCACAGGTGAGACTATTCCTAATTTTTTTGTTTGGCCGTCCCTCAAGCAAATCCTTGAGATCGAATAAGGGGATGTTACTATTTAATTAAACCTTAACCCCTTCATCACGTATCATATACTGTGTATCATATGGGATCAGACGGGTGATCCATCGTTTTGATAAACGCATGTCCTTTATATAGGAAACATCGTTTTTCTATATTTTCAAGCAATTTTCTCCAAGCATCTTATGAAATTGGGGAATCTTGAGAGATATAGACGCATCTTTCGGTGAACGTGCTAATGTTGAAGATTTGTACTAAAATGTATCGCTGAAAACCGCAGTACTTGAAAATTTGAATTTTCTAAAAATGTTTCAAAATTCTCTCGATTCCTAATGTTCTAAAAATAAGCCCATGGAAGCAATAACTAAACTTAGGGATTCTTTTTATGTAAATATACCAGCTAAAAACATTGAGACGTCTATCGCAAAAGTGATAGGACAAGGTCAGCGCAGAAAAAAACGGAGATACTTCTCTATCCAATGGTGCTCTCAGGTTTTGAATTTTAAGCATTTAATTTTGTTCAGGTAATCATCAGAAATTTAAATGAAACTCACAGGCAGTTTAAGGTTAAGTTCATATTTCTGAAGAAAATTCGTCCCAATTTTAAACCCTATTTTTAGATGAAAATGATTTTCTTAATTTCACAGATTGAAATCCAAGTGTAGAAAGTGTGTCTTCCAAAATAGGTAGTAAATGTGCGAACATTCAAAGATACCCAGATTGCTAAACTTGCACACATTGTTTAAAGATTTGTAGACATTTTTGTAAATATAAAAGGTGTGACAATTGACAGATGTTGTAGAACGATTTTAACTTAATTTACTTTTGCCGTTTCATGTGCCTTTATAATTATAACATATGGCGTTTGATTTGAAACTGTACAATTAATTTTTCAGATTCAACCAACTATTAAATGAGTTTTTTAATTGAACAAAACTATTCAAAATATACAAATAACGCATTTCATATATTATTCATATAGGGTCGCTAAAAAATTTCTGTTTTATCCGAACTTAATTTTTATTTGTAATGATAAGAAAATTATCTTCAAATCGTAATAAACCTATTAATAATTTCCATTAAGATGTAGGCTACAACAGAGATAGGAGTTAAACTTCTCTCCAGTTGTCAGAATTTCAAAGAAACTTTTTTCACTCAAAATTCCCTGTCATCTAATCCACGCTCTCAATGTATTAGTAGTGGAAAATTCAAACGCTTGCTGATATTCATTCTTCTGAAGGTTCTAGGATCTTCTTTCAAATTGATGCTCTCTTCCATTTTTGCACTTTCGGCAGATTGTGAAGCAACCAATTGGTGATAACCGTTTTTGGAGCTCAGTGTGAATGATGCACTTAGCAAAATTTGTAACCTTTGAAATTATAGAATAAGTAATAATGGAATCTTCCTCAACCAACTGCTGTACAGGTTTATCATTTTCTTGTGCGCATGAAGTTCTGGGCCTCTCTGAATCATCTTTACTATTAAAGCTTAAATCACTTTAACTTGATTATATATATATATATATATATATATACAATTTTTTAATTGTAAAATTCTTTTTCTAAAATTATGTGATTTTTGGCTGGGCAGCCTGTCGTATTCTATTCAATAACACAATTATAAAAACCGAAATATTTTTGGTCACCCTATATTAACAGAGCAGGAAATCTGATGCTATATATCTAGGCATGCAGTGTATTTAATATATTGTTAAAGTCTACCTCAACCATCAGTGCATAAAGGCTATGTAGTGCTACTATATGGTCAGTAGCTGCATATTTTATTGTAGTTGATAACCTTTCGTTTTTGTATTGGTGTTTTATTTTATTACTGTGCAGTCAGGTGTGAAAAAGATCAATCTTACCGTCGTAAACTTAAGACCCTGCAAGGAAAATGATTTGTTCCAATGTGCAATTGTTCAAAATATCGCATCCTTTAATTGTACTGTTACTGTAGCGACTACTTTAAATTTCCAAGCACAAAAATAACACTCTTCGACGAGTAGACTATAAGTGTTATTGCAATGGCTAATTTTATGTCATGTATTGTGTGTCACAAGCAATTAATGCTGCTTGAAATTATTTATTTTCAGTTACAAAATTTTTAATTTTTTATTTTAAGCAAAAATAATATTGCAATGCAATATTTTACAACCCTACTTACAAGATTCGGATTTTGCATAAATCGTACGCGATTCTAACGACAACAATTATTCTTTTCCAATACATAAAACGCCCAAACAACGCTTATGTTGTTGTGCTTAAAATCAGAGGTCATGGTTAGGGCGACCAAAATATGACCTCAAAAATTTTAAAATATGACCTTAAATTTGGTAAATGACTTTATTAATTTTTTAAGTCTAAAAGTCATAAAAATGAAGATTTCACAAAATTTCTATTGGTTACATATTCTGGAAGAAAATTCCGGTTTTTTGCCAAAAGTTTATTCAGCATACTGAAGCTCCATTCAACAGCAACTGAAGTTGAACAGCATTGTTGGAGGGTTGCATAAAATGAAGGAGCTATAGAATGATTCGTAGTTTCCATGATGTCAGTAAGTTGATTTTTCTTGATTCGTTCTGCAAGATATTCCTGAATTCGACATAGGCCATCTCCGAAGTGAGCCGCCAGCTGCTGACTCATATTCCAAAATTCTGACATTGTAAAGTGAGTCCCTTCTACTCTCTCCAAACAGGACGCCAAACAAAAATTTTATTTTGTAATTTCCACCAAATCTGACATAATGCCAATGCTGTCGGCTGCAACGAGTAATTCACCATCGGGCCAATTTTCGACAGCTGTTCGAATTTTTGGCAAGTTCTTGGCATTAAAATTTTCTTCATGCAGCCAAGTTCTCCAACGAGTAACAACTGGTAACAATTGGTGCGGGTAAAGACGGAATACCTTGCTCTCGAAGTGAATTTTGGCGGTTTCTGTTTCTAACCGTTGCTGCCTTTATAGCGGCAATAAGTGAGTTTACTCTTTGATAATGTGCGCGTACCCTCATCGCACAATTGTGTAGTAAAGTGAGTAGATAATTTATCACTAGGGCGATTTTTTTATTGACTTTAAACCCGTAAAAATTGACCTAACGAATTGACTTAAAAAACGGGAAAATTGACCGTAAAAATTGACTTTAAAATTGTTTTCTCAGACAATTTCCACAAAAGAGTTTACATAATAAATAATGTAAGGCTCTATGTTCTGTTCGAGAAAATTTCTGTCATCGGCTAGAAGTATGTTGAGTTTTGAAAAAGACGGTTCCACTTCTCCACTCGAAGGTTGAGCCTTTTGCAAGAGTAAATACACACAGGGGGATAAGTTTCCGTTTGCTGCCATAATTTCACCCAAGTCGTTATTTGCTTGAATTCTCCGTTCCAGATACCCGAAAATTCCGACTGGATAAAGTGAACTCAATTCTTCTTTCAAATCCGTGATTAACTGCCAAGCTTCCATTATAGTGAATTTACTACTTTCCATTTTTTTAAAAAGTGTGGCGGGTATTCGATAACAGCCAACTTGAAGGAACTCTAAATGAATATTAGGGTCTGCAACGGATTTCTTAGCTTTTTCAACAACAATTCCATCGTCTGCTAACTCCATGACAATTTCTTTTACCTCGTGAAACTTGTCCATATAATAAAATGCGGCATCCAGCCAAGATGCCCATTGTGTCAAAATTGGTTGGGGGCGGTCCCCCGATTGCTTCAAAAAAGGAACTTCTTGTGCGGTTCAGTGGCCCAACAGGGAGGGTCATGCCCCCTGGCCCTCTCCTAGCCACGGCCCTGTACGTGCATCACTCGCACTCATAAACCAGATGAGGAATTGTAACTAATAGTAATAGTGTTTATAGGCTCTATGAATATTAGTCATTTCATTAGTTGTTCTGTTCTTGCTAACGCCACATTTTTGTTCTCTTCTTACATATTTTGAACGCCGTTTGTTTTATAACATTATTCACTTTATTAGACTTTTAATATGGTGAACCGCCTCAGTATGGCAATTGCGATTTTTATTTTGCCGTCCAGTTAGTTTAGAGACGTCCATGGCTTACTCACACATTTTCTCACAGTCTATTGACAGTTGGTTTGTCCTAATTTATTTATTTCACGAATAGGAAAAGCTAAATATGACTTTATGACCTCTTGAGGGTGAATATGACCTTATTCTGAAATAAATTCAAAATATGACTTTAACATGAATTTATATGACTTTATGGTCGCCCTAGTCATGGTGCCACTGGCGCAAAAACTGAAGACTTCGTGCATACAGGGTTTCGCGATTACGTGGGAATTTTTATAGAAGATGTTTGTATATCTGTATTTGTTTGCGAGTTATGAGCGTTTTTATATTTTTTGAAGAACCCATAATATATTTAGCAGTTGATAATTACTTATTCCTTTTTAAATTGATCTCCTTCTTCTTTATTTATTAACAATTTCTTTCTCTCTCCATTATAAAGATCTATGCATATTGAGTTTGAGATTCAACACTGAACATATTCATGCTTCGTCACAATGTAGAGATTAAATCATTTGTTATCTTATCAGTCATTAAAATTTAACATAGAATATTTTTTGGAACGAATGCTTCGTACATGTTGCATTTCATTCTAGTTAGTTTCGAAAAAATGTATATACTATAATTGTAGTTTGATAGTTCTAAAAATACACACATTTAAGAAATTCATTAAAGTATTGTCAATATTTCGAGGTAAGTTTTATGATTTTTAATGCAGCTCAATTAACAAAAATGAAGCAAACATTTTAATGAATTTATCCTCATACGGATGAAAATGTAATGATTCTTCCGAAAATATGCCTTAAACTGTATTTAACGGCCTGCATTTAATTTAGAGTTCAGTTGAATTTCGCGGTTTTTATCGTGTAAGTTTCTATCATTTATTCTTTGTTTTTTACTTTGCTGTTGTAATTTATAGGTCATTTCTCATTGTTGTTAATTTTGACGTTGTAGTTTAGGATTAACATTAGAAATGTTTACTTATTCAATTATTTTTTAGCCTCCTCCTGATGAACAACCTAAGCAGCCAGCTGCTCCTGAGGTCCCCAATGGTCCACCGCCAATGCGTTGGTTTGCAAATATTTGTGGATGTTTTGACAACATCCTTCTCGCAATGCAGACCCTATTTTTTCCTTGTTTCACAGAACTTCAACTAGCTTACAAAGTAGGGATGTTCCCCTTTGGTCTTCTTCTAACGTTTTGCACTTTTACTGTTTACGCTCTGCCGTTCGTGTGCATCGGCCTCATGCTTGTCACCGACAAGTACTTTTTTCTTCCCTTTATTACGATTTTGTTCATGGGAGCACTTGGATTCTTACGAGTCGGGTTCCACACTCACCTCCGGACAACGGTTCGCACCAAATCACGTATCGTAGGCAGTGGATTTAACGATTTCATCTACTCGCTCTTCTGTTATTGCTGTGCTCTCTGTCAAGAAGTTCAACACGTTGAACTGGTGGAGAAGAACACTAACTTCAACATTTCTCGCGCCTAAACGCTTACAATTATGCACAATCTCAAATTCAAACTGCTTTTAACTGACTAATCTTCATGATTTGTAGAGTTATGGAATATTAAATTTAGATTTGTATAGAATTATGTTTTCATGATGGACGTTAAATATATGGTTGATGGTGTGGTTTGAGTCATTCAATTGAGATTCAATTTTTTTCTATAAATTAGACTAAACAATAATTATATTCATTATGGATAATTTCATGTACAAATAGCCACTTATTAAGTTTTTAAAAGTTTCATTATATTTTCCAATGATTAATCTTGGTTGTTGGTCTTGAGTGAAAAGAAATCCTTATACAATGACGCTTGTTAATATATATATCATTAGCTAGGATCAAGGACTTTACTTAAGATGCTTTTTGTTAGCATATAGCAGAGTTGGAATTGGGTTGGGCCTAAAGTTGGGACGGGCTGGGTTTAGGCTGGGCTTGCCTCCCCCCATCCCCCCGGATTTTCGACACAGCAATTTGGGCCGGGCTTGGGCCTAATGTTTTAATTGGTATTTGAAATACAAGAAAAATTCACTTGAAAACTTAAACTTCGCAAATGACCAAAAAAATTTTCTTTAAATTTAATCAGCCTTGCATTGTTGTGTAAGAACTTGTCATTCATTTTCAGATGGAATTAATTTTTAAGAAATGTTTAAATAAAAGAGTAGCAGTATAGAAATGCTCTTGTTTACCTTTTCTTAAATTTAGTTTACATGCAAACAGCTAATTGCAATAATAGATTTCAATGCAAAATTGGCAGTTAAGCTTTCCAATGCCTAGTTAATAATAAAATGTTTGGATATTAAACATATTGATAAATCGTGGTCAGTTATGCCAACAATCGCTATTATCTCACTTAACATTACAATACTATCAATGGCAACATTTTTATGTGTTTTCCATAAAAGTCTAAGCAAAAGATTAAAATATAAGGCTACGGTTAGACTACGCTATTGGTAGCAAGAAAAATTACTTAAACGTGTCACATCGCTAATTATCTCGGTGGTTAGACGTGCGATTTTATCAAAATGTGATAGATCATGCGTGATCAATCATAGTCTAACCGTGGCCTAAGCAGTTTTATTTATAAAAAGACGCGCACACCTCATTTACATTGTGCTTCCTGATTTTTGAGAATTATTATTTTATGAGATGAAATCGTTTAACAATTTTAAGAAGAAACGAACAAAAAGTTAAAATTCTAAGCAATTTAAGGTTAATCCAGACTTGTCAACGAGCCGAAATTTCTGAGCTCGGCTCGGCTCGTTTAAAATTTGAGTAAGTTAGGCTCGGCTCTCCAATAAAATATTTCAATGAGGCTCGTTTCAGTTCGATATTTTTTTAAAAATATTGCGCTCAGAATTGTTTACATGGCTCTTCCTATTATTTAATAAACATTTTTAAAATTAGATTATAAGAAAGGCACATTGAATAAAAAAATGAGAAAAATATGCATAATCAAATTAACAATCACTACTATAAATTTGCTTTTCTTAAAAACGGCTCTGCTTAAACTCGGCTCGGCTCGTTGACATGTCTGTATTAATCTATGCACAAATTTAGAACATTTTAGAAAATTTTTACTTTCATTGATACATTTGTGAACATGGGTATTCAATACTATTTCGTAACCAAATGCAATCATTTACAAGGGGGCTCGCAGCTGCTCCAGGAAGGGCTGAACTCCCTAGCCCCCAGGCTTACGAACCTGTATAACACGTTCATTGTATTAAGGCTAACAATGCAATTTCGAATTTCAACAGAATTGAATTAGCATTGTTGACGGATGAAAATTTAAAGAACTGTGATATGAAATTTACATATAAAATTTTATCCAAGGCAATTGATAATTTTCAACTAAGCATCATCAAATCAATTTATATAGAATTAAAGGAACCAAGCTTAAACAAAAAAGATGAATATAAATACAAACTAAATTTTACCGAAAATAATATTAAAAAATGTAATTTGATTAATATTTTGTAAATTTTATAGTGGGAAACATTTTGACAATGGCAGCGGCATGCCGAAAAATGTTAAATAAATTATGCGTTTCTTTTTTAAATTCTATAGTGTGGCTAAGCATATTTTATTAATATATTATGTTGTAATGCCTCAGTATAAACCAGAGATGGAACCGGCTGGCCGAGGCCGGGTCCGGCAATTTACCGGCCTGTAGCCGCTTTTAAATTTCATGAAAGGCCGGTAAAATTACCGACTGTTTACCGGCCAAAATTATAAAAAATATTCTTGTTTTATCTTGTAAANGTGACCCTCTACGACCTGCGGCAGCTTGACCTGTGAACCGCTCATTTCTGACCCGCGACTCATGACCTGCATGACCGCGGACATCCCTGGCATTCATAACTGATTGTTAGAGCTTTGTTTCAATAAAAGTAAATTAGACTAGTTTCATCCAGAGATGGAACCGGCTACCGGCCGGCCGAGGCCGGTTGGACAGGGGCCGGCAATTTATCGGCCTGCAGCCGCTTTTATATTTCATGAAAGGCGGTAAAATTACCGACTGTTTACCGGCCAAAATTATAAAAAATATTCTTGTTTTATCTTGTAAAGATGGAATACTTTGCTTAGTTTGGAAGGAATTTCTATGAACATCTAAAATTCGAAAAAATTTTGTAGTATGAGCAATCTCCATTATTGCAATTACAATACTAATTAAATTTACTTTCTGGAATATCTCTCATAAATTTTGGTACAAACGGAGTTGTTCTGCTTTTTGATAGGGTAATTTCATTTCAGTTTTCTATGATACTTACTAATAATATTAAAAGAACCCGTTTATAATACTGAAAGTATAATATATTGAAATTTGAGAGACCTCATTCAAATAAAGCAACTGGAATCCTTGTATTTTAATAATGTTGGAAGAGACGCTCAAAATAATTTTGAAGAATGCAGCAAGACATTCAAATACAAATGTCAATAAACACATCCTACTAAACGAGCAATTATGTTTAGTTTTAGCGAAATATTCTTTAAATTTTATTTGTGTACTTATAATTTATTTAATGCTAAACGGGGTCAATGCTACAGTAATGTGAAACATAATAATTGATAATGCTACTCGTTTAGTTTTATATATTTTAACTATCATGCAAAGTAAACTAACTAAATAAAACTGAAACGTTCACATTTTTTCATTCCATGAAAATGGAAACAACTGATTAAAGTTATGCAAAGAATTGATAAAATGAAAATACCCAAATTGGGG
>CABFPE010000002.1:1243202-1260755 GCA_900660155.1 Hofstenia miamia
ATATATATACAATGTACTTGCATAGATTAAATATACAATGCTAATATAATTTACCGACCGAAAACCAGCAGGCCGGTATTAGCTATTGCCGGCCAACTACCAGCACCGGCCTTAAAATTTCCGGCCGGTTCCAACTCTGGTATAGACTACTTGTATTTTTCTATATGAGCATATATTGCGTATGGATTTTATAGAAATAGCCAATGCTCAACAAATCTAGGCAATTCAGTCACTATGTAACGTGTTCATCAATCATTGTTTGTCTTTTGTGTAAGAAATTCAAAAAAGTTTATAGTGAAATCTCATTAATTTCCAAGATTGTTTTCGGTTGTGCACCACAAGTATATACAATTTTAATGTTATTCCCATCTGCTAGACTAAGAAAGCAAAAATTATATGCAGTTGAGTTTCGTCTAAATCTATTTTGCATATATATAATTGCGTACACATAATGTTTTTTTTCCTAAAAATCTCCCAAACTCAGGGTGCGTCTTATCTGCAGATGTGGCTTATACACGGGTAAATACGGTATTATGAAAATTTCATTTATTCTTTGAATTTAGTTTAGAAAAATGTTCTAGATATTTCAGTTTTTTAGATAATGTGAAAATCTAATTACAACACATTATTATTGTTAATTTCATTTTATCACGTATAGATAATATTGAATTTATCAACAAGTTTAACGTTATAGAAGTTACCTTATAAGAATAATAACCCGCGAATAAAAGATTTATAAACTAAATTGGACTTTTTTCCAAAGAATGTCGTAAAAATTGGAGGAACATTTAATGTAATATTAACATTTCTTTACTTTGAGGACTTCATGTTACAAATCCGCTCCTGAAACATTCCACTCTATAAGATAATGATTCTCAAACGTTATGCATGTCACAGGAAAATCAAGGTAACACTGCTTCTTTTGTATGGCTAGTGAATGAAGTTAAAGGAAGCTCATTATACACTGAGTAAAACAGCATCTAGGTTTGCATGTTAGTTAATAAATAAAAATATCAAGAACCAGAACTTCTCTAAATGCATATATTTAAGATATATGGAGGCTCATTTCTGTGTTGATATTAAATCAATTAGTTTCAGTATCTCAAAATAAATTTAATATAGAAAAGCAAATTGTTATATTATTTTCTTAAATGTATAGACATAAGAAAGTTGTAGCATCTTAAAAAATTCTATTCGATTATTCCCTTCAGAAAATTTTTGAACCTGCCTGTAAGTGGTTAGTTGAATTCTTTAAATTTTTGGTATTTAATATTACTGTAATCAAATGAAAATAAGCACATAAAGTTTAACATTGAAATAATGTCGTAGGTTTATTTTACTAAATTGTACACTTCCATAGATTTTTCTATTTTACAGGTTACTGCTATCATTCTAAATCAACTTCTTTTGCTGCATCTTCATTTATATCGTTAATTGATACCTCTGGTTGCAGACACCGCTTCTCTTCCTAAAAATGTATTTATTCATTTAGAAAATAAACATTTAAAAAGTCAACATCTTTGATTTCATAAAATTTGTTGAAAAGGCCGAATAAAATAATTTTCTATTTTTGTAAGTTGAAAAATTCATTATATTTACTGTAATTCTTCTTTTCAAAAAATGGGAATTTAATTATTTTGATTTAAAACTTGTAACAAATCTTAAGAATAAAACATGTGTATAACTTTTAAGATAAAAATGTAACTACTTTTGAAATGGGAAGTGATCGATTTATGCTTTTGTTCAGAGACTTTCCAAGATTAGCCTCTATTTTTCGCACTGATTGTTCACTTCTGGCCATAAGTGTGGGATAGTTTCCTTGGATTCTACAAGGCATATCCCAAGTGCCTACAAACTCTCCCCATGGACTCTTGTCGCTCCTCTGCACGCCTGATAATAAATGTCCTCTATCATTTGCGATGATTTGCGTAAAACCGTCAGGAGCTCGGGGTCTCTAAACATTGACCATATATAAGAATGTTTTTTGTATAATTTATTAGTTATGAAGTATTTCTTACTAATAGTTTATGATGAGATACTGCTTTACATCAGACTACGCAGATAATTAATAGGTAATATTATATCCTGAACAACTTTTTTCAAACTGATTTATTAGATCGCTTCTTCAGCATTTTTGTATTCATTTCTTCTATGATTCCTGTCCAATATTTCTAAGAAGCGCGTTGACACATTTTGTATGCTCAAATGAATAAAACAGCAAATTTAATACTGAATAGATGCTTCAACTAATTAATTAAATCTCTGCAAAATTCTGCCATCGTTTTTAATTTCTATATTATTTCCGAATGAGCAGAAAATATCATTATTAGCAATTGTAAATATTCACCATAATTTATTTACTATCAACTAGAAAGGAAATGTACTAATAAATACTTACTTCTCGATATTTCTGATCTACTTCCCAATTCTGTAGGTTCTTGGCCTTGAACGGTTGTTCGTACTAAATATATGCCATAATACAAAGATTAAAATTATGCAGTTCACAATGAATTACACATAAATAGTAGAATAAGAAATTATTCTACCATTAACCATTTCGAGGCAGTGACACCTTATTTCTTAGCTCTAAGTGAATCCTAAATGCTATGTATTTCATGAGTGAATTAAATTCATTCTACTCTATAATTTGCCGAAAAGATCGTGGATCTACACAGCATGGTGGTGTTCTCATTGCTTTTCTCTCAATCTGCATTTTATCCCTATATCTTTCCCCTCAGACCTTACCCTTTGTTGTGATTGTGTTGCTCCTACATTTTCTCATTCTCTCATTATGGTTTGTTTACATCCTCGTATAACTGCTTACCGGGTTTTCATATCTAAACTGAAAATCATGATGTAAATTATATCTTCAACTGTGTTGAAATATTCTTCTGCTGTTACTTCTCCATTTCTTATTATTGCTGGTGATTTCAACTTCCTAATAGATCATGGTCTTCTCTTGATTTTAGGGACCCATATGAAAATAATTTTATAGATCTTCTGGCTAAGCTGTCTTTTGAACAAATTTTACCTCCTCGTCCAACTCTTCTGGCAATCTTCTTGATCTCATATTTGTCGCTAGAACTGAAATTATCAATATTTTTGCCCTATTTCCTTTTCCAATCCCCTAACATCTGATCATCATTTTCAAAATGCTGAAATTCTAACCTGTCAAACATCTACTACACAGATTTTCCGCAAAAGATCTCAACATATTCTATCTCTTCTTCTAATGCGGACATTTTCTCTCTAACATTATCTTCCCTACCTCTTTCTCTTTGCGCCTCTCTCAACTCTTGGTAACCTGTGATACTTGATGCACTTTCAACTTTTGCTCTGAAATGTCATTTGAAATTATTTCAAAGTCCTTTCTATTATTCCTTCCATACTATGCATGCACTCAACATTCTCAATTCTGCAAAAAGAAATTGGTAACTACCCATTCTCAGTAACTTTTTCTCATCTGCTATCTCTGTCTAAAGATATTAGCATTGAGTTAGATCGTACTTCTTTACTCTCATCATTTTCTGTATCCTCTTTTTATGATGCCTTCAATTTTCTGAATAATATTTCTCCTTATCCCTTCAACATTGTCTTGGAACCACATCACTGCATACTCTGACTTTCAAAAGGCTGAGCTTCTCAATAATTTTTTTGCTAGTGTGTTTGCCCCAGCTATTCATTTTGCTTGTTCTTCTTATCCGTTTCTCACAATTTTTTGCTTCAGACATTTCATTTGATTTAAATGATATATATCACCTTCTGCTTAAATATCCTTCTTCCGGCTTGCCTGGACCTGATGGTATTCCTTCAATGATACTCAGCAAATGTGCATCAGCCTTTGCTTAGCCTCCTCAATATCGTTTCACTGATATTCTCTTGTCTTCTTCTTTTCCTTTTCAATGGAAAACTGCTTTCATAACTCCTATTTGAAATCGCAGGACCTCATCAAACGGCTTGTAACTAGTTATCGCCCTATCTCTTTTCTTGCCAGATCTCCATTCTTTTTGAACTTCTTATATTTAAATTTCTCTTACCTCGTATCAAACCATTTATTTCTCAACATCAATTTGGTTTCTATCCTCGGTGTTCGACAATTACTCATCTTATTCATCTCTTTGACTCTGTATATACTGATTTGGCTCAAACACCGAGGGAGTAATTATCTTTTTCAACATTTCAAAGACATTCAATAGAATTCCACATTCCATTACACTTTGGAAGCTCCATTGCTTTGGATTTGAGGACTCTCTCATCAATCTCTTCTCGGATTATTTATCTAACCATTTTCAAGTTACTTGTTTTAACGCCCATTTCTCTTCTCCTGTCTCAATTTCTAGTGGAGTACCTCAAGGTGCCCTTTTTGCCATTGTTCTATTCCTTGTTTCAATTAATGATCTTCATCTGTGTGCCCATGCAGTCTCTATGCTGATGACACTATAATCTTCTCTTTTAGTCCGCACTCTTTCACTATAATTCAATCAGCTATTGATACAATTCTTGATTGGCTATACTCTAATCATCTTGAATTTAAATGTCTTTTGTTTCCTTCTCCATGCCGTTTCTTTACGCCTTTCTCTATTTTTTTCTTCTTGACTCTACCCCAATTTCTGCTGTTTTTGAACATACCGGCCTTGGCCTTTGTCTACCTGTTTCCTTATCTTGGTCCTCTCATCAACTTAAAACTTAAAAAGGTTACATAATCTTTCTTTTCCATCCAGCGTAATATTCCTATCTCTACCTCTACTGGTATAAAAAAATCTGTCTACCTTTTGATTCCATTCGCTATCTTTTCATATGGTTCTCCTTGTTGGTCTGTTATACGCTTACTTCTCTACTCAGTTGAGGGTTTTCAACGTCGTGTTGTTAATTGAAATTCTTCTTCTCTCACTTACAAATCTGCACTACTTTTTCTGAATTTATTAACACTTGTTCTTCAGCTTCAAATTCTTGATCTTCTTTTCTTCAACTTTCTTTTGTTAGAAATACATCTTGATCTCTTTGATTACATTCAATTTGCTCCTTCTCATTCTACACTTTTTGATACTTTGTTATCTTTCATCAAACTCGCAACCACAAAGCCCGCTCACAAAATTCCTTCTTCATTCGCATTATTCCTATTGCTAACTACCTGATTACTTCTCATCACTTAGAATTTTTCTTATCTTCTTCTAAATTTAAGTCCTCTCTCTACTTAATCTGTTCATCTTTTGTTCCTCGCTTTAATTTGTATAATCCGAGTTCTTTTCTTATAAATTGTAAATGATCTTTTTGTTCTTATTGGTATTTATATTTTTGCTAAGGTACTTTGTTTTTAAATCATACTATGCTTTCCAACTATTGACTGTAAATTCAAAAGATCCTTTCATCTTGCTTTTTTTAAATCATATATATTTCCATAGAAAATTATCCATGATACGCAGACAATACAAGCCAAAACTAGCCGTGAATTAACACATTTCAAAAGAATATTATTTTATTACTTTTGATGATATACACTAACTCGCGGAACTCCCTGGTTCAATGTATTATGTCATTATGTAGTCCTAAACAGAGATGTAAGTGTGTCTGGTATGAACTAGGCTGGGCTAGGATTTTTACTTAATTCATTTGGTCTCATTTGGATTTGGGACTGGAGATTCAAACCTACTTTCATCTTTGGTGTGAGGACACTGCAAAACACACCGAGGATATCATCAGTTTGTTTATATCACATTACAGAGTGAAAAATCGGGAGCGTTTTTAATATGTGTCCCTGACAAATCATAAGTTTTGCACTCGCAATATGAAAATCTAATTTAGTTTACTGTTTTCGAAAACAATTCTAATAATACAAAAATATACACAACATATACATCAGGTTCTCAAAAGCATTTGAACAGTTACCCTTTGCTGGCGTTTTCAATTCTACATGCTAAAGTTTGTCTCTGCTCGGGAAGCACTATTTGCCTTTCTTATTTCGAAAGTCGGATGTTTTGTTTCTAGGCACCATTTTATCAACAAATGCTAATTCAGCTTCACAATTTTTTAAAAATGGTTTCTTGTTTGCTTGAAGTAACTTAATGACTACTTGAAATTAAGAACAGTTGAGGCATGATATACAAAATTTCTTAAATTTATCAAGAAAATACTCTTGTGAACTAAATTAGCCGTCTCGCGTGATCGAATGAGGCTTGGCTGCTAGTAAAGACTTGTCAAAGAGCCGAGCTTGTAATGTGCCAAGCAGATGTTGAGCGCTACATTGGACATATAACGAGCCTAAAACGAGTTTGGTCTAAGCTACATTTATTGTTCTGGTTTTCGTATGTTACATTCAATACCTGCTTTTTGTGTTTCTCATTGTTTCTATCTAAATGCTCATCAACTGGCTGGAAGAACTACTTAAAAAAATTCTGCGAAAGCATAAGATTTTCAAAAAAAGTTATCTACCTAAAACGAGGCTGATGGACATGTTGTGTGGGCAAAATCGAAACGTCTACACTGCAAAATAAAGATGCGTTTTATAATTTGCTAATGACAGCAAATTTTTGTTTATTTTACCAAGCGAGTACTTATTTCTCTACATATGCATATGGATTGAAATTTACGTAATGATTGCAAGAAAGTTTAGTCTTTAGAAGGAAACATCAATAAATTTGTAGTTAACAATGTTTCTCCTACATTGTATTAAATTGAAATTCCCTACTTGTTTTGTGGAAACTTTAAATTTTTGTGTACTTTGAAAAGTAAATATTTGAATGAGTCAAACCATTTTTAAATAGTCTATTTTCTTATAACACTTGTGAACTTTTTGAAACAAATGTCATTCAAATAGGCTATAATTTCTTGTTTGCATAATCATAATGAGATTGATTATTGTTAATACACGTTGAAATGATTTTTATTTTATGTGACATGTCCTGATGACGTTTTCCCATTATACACTATATTTTAAAAAACAAAATTCGCAAAGAAACATTCTTTATAATCCTTACTACATATATAACTCACTTAGGATATGATTATTTTCATAGATGTGGCTTCCTTCCTCAAGAATTAATATAAAAACAACTATTCGAAGAAACAATTTCTTTGCTATCTAGACGAATATATTTGTTAATTTTGCATTTTTGATTGAATTTTTATATCGTTACTATATTCTGAAGTTACCTGAGACGCATATTTTGTTTGGAAAAAGCTGACAAACCTTTTTTAAAAATCTGTCTTGTTATATAGTTATGGTAGTAGCCCACCAATAAACTGTTGCAAACCTTAGGTATAACTGCAATAACCTTAATTTTAGCCTATTATTGCTGATATTTCAGTTCTGCTAAAATCCCAAAACACGCAAAATTCGCCTTAGCCAATTTTAGAATTTAAACAACGATATGAAGATAAGATAAATTAAACTATATTATCTGGTATTAATAACCATTTTGATTTTGAAGTTAAAAATTTAAATGGATTACTTACTTGATTAGCAGAAAAATGCATCGACATTGTTAATTCAAACACGTGCAATAATTAAATTGTTATAGTAACGCAAATCTAATCGTTGATAGAGGGAGTCAAAATGCATCAATTCACATGGCGTTCAATATTGCATTGAATTCATTGATGCTTAAAATGCACGTATTTTGCCACAAATACCAAGGTAAATTATAAACGTATGCATGGTTAAATTTCGTGTTATAAAATACAGCTTTGTAGAAAAGGTTTCCTACTACCTGCTAATACATTATTGCGTATTGCTATAGCAATCAACAAAGTGCTTGATACAAAAATTGAAGGCTGACATCACTTGAAAATAAATTATTAATAACTCATTTCCCAATTCGCTTTTATATTGAATCGAAATAATTCCTGTGTAAAATTAATATTATCTTAATAAGTTTATAAATCGAGATAAGCCTTTAATTTTATCTGTGGGTCTAACAACATGTTAGAAATTTAGAGCTATTTCAAAATTTATCGTGGATATATATGTATGTCATATCTTTCCGAAGTTAAGTACTAAAAACATACAAAATGTATCATCTGCATGGGGTTAACATTTCTGTAGAATAAATTTTTGAAAACAGCTGCATTTATGCTTTTCACTTCTTTTCCATGGTTAAAATCAACCTTGTCAATGATCCGAAATTTCTAAGCTCGGCTCGACTCGTTTAAATTTTGAGAAAATTCGGCTCGCTTCGCCACATTTTTTTAAAATATTGTGCTCTCAGAATTCTTTCCATTGCTCTTCCTATTATTTAATAAACATTTCTAAAATCAGTTTAAGGGTAAGTAATATTGAATGAAAAAATAAGAAAAATCTGCATTATCAAATTAACAAGCAGTACTATAAATTTGATTTGCTTAAAAAAGGCTCGTTGTATATCTAATATTCTAATCAAACTCGGCTCGGCTCGTTAGAAGCTCGGCTCGCTGACAAATTTGGTTCAAATTCTTTTCATAAAAGAATGTTCGTATTAAAAATATTTATTAAAAAAATAATTTAATTTTGCTTAAATTTGATATAAATTTGATATATATTTGAATAAATATGCGAATATTTTAAAACGAACATTTTTAAGGATCAATCTATAGATGCAGCATAGATGCATGTAACCAAGCAAGCGCTAGTTCTTATGGATTCGGTTAAAACCGGTTAAATACCGGTTAAGTTTAGAAGCAATCCGGTCCTGTTAATCCAGCTAAATTAGGTTGGAACGCACAGGACTAATATATATTAATATGTGAAAGTGAAATTTATTGGGTTTTCGAAAAACTTTGCATATTACATCAATCAAATAAACTAAGGCTGTCACAGATTGATTTTATATCAAATACTTTGCAAAATATCACTTATATTCTTAAAAAGTATTGATCCAAATATGACTCAAGCACAAAAAAATAGAGTGATTAATATGATTTTGAGAAAATTTCAATGACTTGAACACAAAAAACAGTAAATACTTATTAAATTCACAGTCGGCTATCTCTTTAAAACAAGAGACGAGATTTGTGAAATTATAAGCAAACGAAATGTCTATTGAAGAATACTGCAATTAGCATGTCTGATTCATTCAAATGTGATCATTATAACAGTAGTAAACATATTTCAGAAAAAACATTGTATACATTTATACGTTTAGTTAGACATTTTGATAAATATATTTTATTAATTTATATATTTATATATATATGTGTGTACACCAGTAAATGGTTTGATTAAGCAATGTAAACAATTTGATCATAAATAGTTATAATTAGTGATAGAAACACTATACAGTCGTGGATAAAATGTTAGATAATTTTTATAAAAATAGATGATTATCAACAAATAGCATCGCTACATACAAAATTTAATTTGAATGCCAAGTTTAATTATGAATTACAAATGTTTACCATGTATTTAATTAAGATTATGCATAAAAAGTATTTACAATGATATTCATTATTATTAAGTATAACCTTTATGTGTGCTAGCATTGAATAAACAAGTTTCTGCCAAACTCCAGGAATTTTGTCAGTGCACCAAAAGCGTTGAAAAACATATTTCAATGTATCCATTGATGTAGGCTTTCGTTTGTCAATCTTAGTGCTTAGAATGGTTCACAAATGTATATCTAAAGTTTATAACGAACATATTGAAAGATAAATGCTGGTAATCTTTTTTACCATATACAATAAATAAAACTTTTAAACCGAAATGACTTTTTGTTTGCCGCGAATGGCCTGATAGTGCCTTAAGTAAGCCATGTTGTCAAAAAATTTACTGAAGTGTAAAAACAATAAAAATCAAAAGAAGGTTTGTTCTTAAAATAGTTACATAAGTATTTGTTTTAATGGGTACGTCCCCAAGGAATACATTCAGTGTTGAAAATCAAGAACGAAAAATTAATGCATTTATTTAAATTTCAATTCAATACATTACATCATTCAAATTTAATTCCATTTGATCCAATCCAAACGGGCAGTTAAATCTAAAACAAATGTATTAATATTATCAGAAGATTGTAAAGTAATAATTTAAAATATAGTTGAGCTCAATTCGAAGCCTGAATTTATAAATTGTTAAGAATACATTCTTACTAAAAAGTGAATGAATTTGCAACAATAACTGGGAAGTAGACTACCATTAAGGCATCTACTATAAAAATGATCTTACTTTTTTTCAAATATTTCATGCATCAGTATCGAAGGAAGTCCTTTTGAGGAAACTGGAAAAAAAGCCTGATATAAATCTACATAGCTAGGTTAAAAATGTTTCAAAACGTGTAAATTATTTGCTTTTGCAAGTAAAGTGAGATCGAGAACAACCAATTCATAACTAAAATAGGCGCTTGCACATAATTATGACATTTTGTAAACAGTTTAATAATGGAATGGAATAAAAGTTTAATTATCTATTTTTCATTTTTATCTGGAAATAAAAAATAGACACGGTTAGGTAGAAAGTTTTTCAAAATTGACAAATAGGCTAGATCCATTTTTTGGTGACCAACTTTCAACCTTGATTATAATCAAAGTAATAGATGGACACAAGCCCATTTTGAAGTGTATTAAAACTAATCTTTCATCTTGAAAAACGCATTATCAGGTATGCGAATAAATAATATCGTAAAAAATGCATAACAAACATTATAAATTGCGAGTTCTCGATGTACATGGACATACATATATCCTTAAGTTGAATTTGAAAAACACCATAAATCTCAAAATTGTACACAAGAGGTTTTTAGATCTTTAAAAATGGCAGGCAACTATTCATTTTAAAATTTGTGGACAAATATTTTTATGACCATGATTGAACAAATTCTTAACAAAATTCATATTATTTAAGGAATCATACTGTTTCAAATCAAGAAATAGTATTATTTGAAAATCTACAGTGTTAATACTAAGGAAACAAAAATAAATACTGAAGAAACAAAAATTGTTTATAATCACAGTTGATATGAAAATTTTGAAAACAAATTTGTAAATATGAGACAGCCATGATGTGTGAATTGGGACTGTGTGATTTAGCTATTAGCTTGTTTCTTCATGGACTGAAGGGTAATGAAGTGAATGATTGCTTAGGTATGCCTGGACATTGAAATTACCATTCCAATAACCTAATTACCATCTATATTATGTACATACGATACGAGATGAACCTATTATGTATGTAGATTCACAAGTAAAGTGTGTTATACAATTACAATTACAAACTTGTAGTATTACCAGCACAATTAAACTCTTTCTCCTTACACATGCTTATTCCTATGTCATGGATCATGAAGACATATTTGTAGTTAATGATAATCTTAGGACTATATTTATTCCCATAAATAGAAAGATGAATAATCCGATTGTTCAAAGAAACTGTAGTTAATCAGCGTTAGTCAAACATCGAACTATTAGACATTCATTCATTTTATCTATTGGTCCATTTCATTAACATAAGTGATGCTATGTTAGATTTATGCTTACGGTTCTATAATTAGAAATTGAACATGACAAGTTGTATTGACATTACACATATTTATAACTAGTAGTGCTTCGTTATTTATAAATTGAATAATGTTTGATTTTCAAAAGAATAAGTTAAGATAGGTAAATACATTTGCATTTGGTAGTTAATGTATTAAAATATTACCACTAGTATTCCATTGGTCACATCCATCTGATTTGGCACCGATTTTATTAAGAAATTTAGCCTGGTCGATAAACTGGTCAGCCGGCATACCGGAATCAAGAATAGCTTTTAGTAATGCAATATAAGCTATTGCCAACCGTAGCGTATCGATTTTAGACAGTCTTCGTTCATAGGGAAATGTGGGGATCCGTTGTCTCAGCTCTTCAAAAGCGGAGTTGATAGACAGCATTCTCTTGCGTTCACGCACGTTTGCCCCGCATCTGTTTTCAGAGGAGAATTCATCCAACGAGTGGTCAACGGATACAACGTATGGTTCATAGCGAGAAAAGGTCGCAGTTTCCCGAGTGGCTTTCATTGGTGGAATGTCACCCAATAATTGGTCGGGTGACTTTATATAGTGATCAAAGGCCATTAATAAAAGTAGGTGAGGGTTAATGATTTTTGGAGATGCTTATTGCAGTGAATGCTATTTCCAGCACACCGCTAAGTGATCCCTTCTGACCGGTGGTTTTGACAATAAAAATATTAGCGGAGGAATTAATCGATAAGCGATAGAGGCAATTAAACTTAAGAAACTGCCTCAGCGGAAAGTCATTTATCAACTATAAAAATGTACTTACTAATCAATCACATAAAAAGAATTGACCAAACCTCATGAGAATTACGGAGTTTACGAACACCAATACGGTAATATAATACACATTTGTTTAGTCAATAATCGAACATAATTTTGAAAAAAATTACATGTACTAAGGTTTCTACGAAATAACCGACTATTCTGAACTAAATGCTGTTTAATTCAAGGAATCGCACCATAGCAGATCATTCTTATGTTTTTGCATACCTTAAGAATTGAAAAAACTCTTTCATATATTTGTTAAAATTAATTATTTCATATTTACAACTTCCCCTCAACATAGTTCGCTAAAAAATTTTTTAAAGGCATCCGTTTTAATAATTAATGGTCATTTAATGCGGTCTCTTTTAGTTGATAACTATGTGATAATTAATTCAAAAAATACAGTAGAGCCTTATGTCAAAGAACTAAAAAACGATTACATAATTCAATATAATTACTTGAAAAGCATAAAAAAAATCATTCTGCAGCACCTGAATCACACGAAGGCTTTTTCATCAGCTTTATCAGATTTTTGAAATGTTGTAATTCCATCCTTGTTAAAAAGTTACAAGTGACAAAGTACAACAGAAAAATCACATCTGTACGTGATGTTAAACTAAATTTATATGGTATTTTGTATTTTAAAGTTAAGTTATTTTCGTTCATGTGAGATCGCTGAATTTTTCATTGATGAAATGAAATGTCAGAGAATCTAGTTTTGAAAGATTTTTCAGACCTTATGTTCATTTTTGTTGAAAAGTGCTTGTGACCAAGAAATATTACTACGGCTCTTGGTTACTAATAAAATTTAATTTTTGAAAATTCAAAAGGTTGTTCATCAACACGACAACGATGGTTTCTCCTGAAGAAGATAGTCCACAAATGCAAAGGGACCAATAGCCGACAGAAAATTTATGATTTTATTCAACATAAATATCTCAGGCTTGTGCCATTTTTCACTTGTACCTAAGCACAAGTTGATACCGAGGTGTTCGCGGCATTTGTCCTCATTTGACCGGCTGCAAAGTCCTCGCTCACCTTATTTGCTGGTTAAGCAAGCTCCCTATTTCCGGATTTCAATCTGTACTACATGATTCTCTTTTCTAAATTAGAAATGAAAAGAGTCAGAAACCCTTTCGCCACACAGGAAGAATTATAAGAGACGGATCGATTTGCATATCTGACATCTATTTCAAAACTTATCAACCACACCAAATGGCTTCATTGAAGCGTGCTGTCAATATTCATAATAACTGTTTTTGCATCTTATTGTGTATAATAAAATTGTAGTTTGTGTTGAATGTTGGGCCTAACTTAACTTTTTTAAAGGCAAGGTTTTTAGATGAGCCTGTGTATTAAGATTGATGATTTCATTGCTATATTTGGTTTACTAAGTATTACCGGAACCCAGAATCTTGAGCAGAATTACATTTAGGGAAGGTCCTTTAAAAAATTTACAACATGAGTCTTATCAAAGTCAACACATATTGAACAGGATTCTTAAGATATGAAGTTAAATTGTTCTAAATAATATCATTTGTTTCTTCAGTATTACGAATGCTTTTTGTTTGTTGACGCACTAGTTCCATTTTTAATGTGCATTTGAAATCAATATTATGAACTATTCAGGCACGTGAGGTAACATTGACATTTAAAATATTGACAGTGTTTCCAATTATTGATAAGAAAATCAATAAAGAAGTTTTTGTAAGAAATCAGCACAATTTATTTTGTGAAAATACATAAAATGGAACACAAAGGTTGATTTTTCATTAGAATCACATCATTATCACTGAGTCCCTAAATATTAAAAATGTCATGAAATTTGCAAGTTCAGAAACTAGTTATAGTAATTACAGTTGTAACAAATGACATAGCCTTGCTGACTAGGTAGATTTGTACCCTTAAGATTTATAGTTGATCTTTGCTTTGTTCACACTGCGGGGGCAAACAAAGCCTCATGATGCCAGGGCTACAATGAATTTTGCACAAGAGGCAAAGAAACACCTGTGATTGAATTGCTTATTTTTCAACTGGATTCGCTGTCCTCAGAAAACATTTTCGTATTCAACGTAAAATGTGACCACCACCTTTATCAAAGACTTAAATCATGGAAATTCAAATTCAATGGTATTTTGCTTTGTAACAAAAGCTACTGCTTTTGATCAGCACAATCGAAATTATACTGAAATGTGAAAAGAGAATTCATTTTTCGGAAAGGAATATGCATAGGTTATATCGACCCAGTTTCTTTGTTAAGAATTTTCTCTAAGGCTTTTTTTCTCTAACCATTTTTTCATGTGTATATTTAGTGTTTTTATGCAAATACTTTTTTACTTTTCCTAACATTTAGTGAAAGGTGATACAATCTTGAGGTCATAATAGTTATTAATATGTTTATTATATTGTATTAATGGAAATGAATGATTTTATTAAATAATATAATACCAGTGGTGTCAAACCCTTAAAAATCAGGGGGACTAGATGTTAGAAAAAATTTTTTATGTGAGCTCGTGTAAGGCATTAAACATTATAACCCTTAAACCGCATCGAAATGTCTTAGTTTTTTATGATTAATTGAAAAATATTTTCAACATTAATAACTCATATGTAAAATCAGAAGACATCACAGGATCGGGGTGTCGACTCATTCAATTACGTTTTTAAACACACTCGGTCACTATCTCCTCTGAGTGAGTTCTCCTACAAACCTACACCCCTCCCCTGGTTACCTTGGGGCCACTACCTTTGACTTTGAGTACGACAAGTCTCTAGGCTTGGGAGGTCTATCTACATATATCTACATATGTTGATTTTTCAAAATGATTTAAAGTACTGAAAAATCATGTACTAATACTACATATGTTGATTTTTCAAAATGATTTAAAGTACTGAAAAATCATGTACTAATAAAGATATCCAAAATTTGAAAAACCAAAGCAATAGAGAAGTTCCCCTTTTTCTGTTCTATCGAGAACATTAATTATAAAGATAATTTGAATGAATTTTCATCAAAAAATGGTAATTTTTTGTAATACATAAGGTAATACAAAGAAATTTTGTACAAACGTTTATCATTTTATGGGTGCACATTCATCAACAATTTGCAAATTCCTAGTTGAAAAGTATTTGAAAATGTGGGCAAAACGTGTTGTCTTTTTACAAATACAACAAGCTATTTAAGATTAATCACTGAGTGACATTCTCAAAAAATTTTTGGCTTTGCTTCGACAGGTGAATTTTTTTAGTGATAATGTTTTTTTTAATCTAGCACAACTTACATACTTTGCATACTTTTTAAATATATTTCATTGTTCAAGCTATAAGTCCAAAATTCAATTTATTAAAGTAAATTATACTCTAAAAAATACAAACAAGAACATGTTTTCTTCTGTAGGCAAGTCGAATTGCATTAAAAAAATTTCTTGGAAATAAGTAGTTTTCAGTGCGGAGTCTGGTACAAAGATTCTCCTTATAACATTCTCTTAGAAATTTGCCAGGAGTCCAAAAATTTTCTTATTTCAAAAATGACAAATTCGTTCTTGCTAAAATACTTATTGTTCGTATTGGTTATTAATAAATCCCGCAATTTCTGTTTCTTTCAGTTACCAAGCTTTTTTTCAGAAATATCTTGAATCACAAATGACCTTCTTCAAATAATGTAAAATTATTTTACTTAACACTTACAATTTCGAACGAAATTTTCAGTATTCATTGGTTTTTTCTAAATAAAAGAAAACTTCAGTTTCCATTCAATAAATTTTACTTAAAATCATAGAGCATGCTGCTTATCTATTGTAAGGTTTAATATACATATAACATTCCAGTGACTTATTGTAAAATTTCATGTTTGAATTACTAATATATAATTGTGAAACAATATATTAGTTTTACAATGTGCTAAAAACCGATAAGATTAAAAAAGCAGATCATAACTTAATGACATAACATGCAAAAATTTAGTATCCAAAAACAGGGGGCTTAAGTCTTCCCCTAGCCCCCGGGTTTTACACCACTGGTTAGCATTAAAAATTCATCATGTTGCATGAAACTGGAATAGGTAAGCTGAGACTGTACTGTAAGAGCGTTGTAGCCTAATGGTGTGCGGGTACGGGTACTACCAGGTCTTTCTCGGGCGCTCGTGGGTACTACGGACTGGTGTCAGATATTGTTTCGGATACAGACGGGTACCGAAGTTGGAATCGGGTACAGAATTTGGAACAGAAAACGTAACGATTTTTTAAACACGTACACGAAACCGAATGTACCCAACATTTCCCAAAATCCACAACGCTTACCCGAATCCCAACCGAAATGCCAGACGTCAAAGAGACCTTCAAAATTTCCAACGAATGATAATGTATTGTTCTCCTTTTAGAATTTTAATACACTGCTTATAATATTAAATCTTCGGTTGTTTCTTGATAGGAAAAGAAATCTAATGAATATTAGAAATATTGTGGAAGGAACTGATTGTCTTACTATTTTGTTACTACGAACAATGACAATCCTTTTTATTTCAGAAACTGAATCAACATGAAACGGTTGAGATTAGATATGAATTTTTAAAACAATTATCTCAAAACATCACCATGTGTATATGATAAAGAATCAGTTAAAACCTTGGTTTTTTAATTGAAGTAGCTGGCGTTTTTCCAGAAAATGTGAGTTTGCCCGAAACCGTGACCGATTTTTTTAACATTTTGTATCCAAAACCGAACCGTCGGTTCTCCCGAACCGATTTCAACTCTGGCGGGTATATGTAAGTTTTCCATTCTTCATTATTGAATTTCTTCAAAACTATAAATATTACAAAAATGTTGAAAAAATTTTTATATAATGAACGTCAGCAGTTGTCGAAATTTTATTAAGAAATTATAAATAGCATCAAGGAAAATATTATTCTCGGTCATGGGCGTGTACGAATATAAATTTTCAGGTTGGGCACGTGTAAGAAATTGATTATTACGACCGTGTGCGGCATTAAGATCAATATTGCACTTTTCTCTACATTCTTGTACGAGCTTTGTTTTATTTGGTAAGTTTGGGGGTGGGTGAACAAGAATAATAAGGAAAAATTGCAAAAGCAAATTAGACAACTTGAAATGTATCAAAATATCAAAATATTGATTAGCTGTGATGAAATTGTTAATCTTTATGCATTTAATTTACACATAAATGTATAAAATTAATTATCTTAATGTTTAATATACCCTCCCGGTTGTTCGCATATCATAAATTATCACTTTCCATTTTTGAACTTCGCAAACCTTCCCATGCATTTCATTGAGAATATAAACTGTTAATGGTTTGATCGTAGTGCCTGGAC
>CABFPE010000002.1:1261755-1274363 GCA_900660155.1 Hofstenia miamia
TTCTAAGTTATGCAAATATGCCCAAGCTGTGTTCAATCAGCATTCTCAGCATATTTAAGTATATGAAAGCAGCAGTGATATCAGCTAATAAAAATCATTCATAGGTATAACTTCTAGTACTTAAGTATTTATACCCATTCAATTATTATATATATATATATATATATAAATTGTATCTTATATATATATATATATATATATATACAGTGTGTTTCATAAGTCCCTACGTATTTTAAAATTTTGATCACATAAAAACAAAAACACTTATTCCACAGATTATTTTATATTTTCATAAACAAATAACAGGAGTTTTATAGATATTGTTCAATATGCCTACCTCCAGTCTCTATGCACTTTTCGTAGCGTTTGGAAATACTGTTGAATACACGCATCAACATTTGGCGATCAACAGTAGTAATGGCATTCTGGATATCTTCTTTCAAGTGGGCAACATCACGAATCACTTTGTTTGGAGTGTACACCAGGCTTTTGATATAACCCCAAAAGAAAAAATCTAATGGGGTCAGATCAGGGCTGCGAGCTGACCAGTAAATTGGACCATCTCTACCAACCCAACGGTTCGGAATCTTTTCATTCAAAAAATTTCTAACCTCAAGACTCCAGTGGGGAGGTGCACCGTCTTGTTGGAAGACCATTGAAGCCTTCTGCCGTCGATTTAGTTGTGGGATGAAGAACTGTTGAAGCATTAGCAGATATTCTTTGGCTGTTACGTTTCCTTCAAAAAAATAAGGACCGAAGACTTTGTCGGCTGTGAGTGCGCACCGCACCACGACTTTGGGTGACTGTATTGGAGTTGCATGGATAGCATGTGGATTTTCCTTTGCCCATATACGGCAATTGTGTTTATGGACATGACCGCTGAGTTGAAAAATTGCCTCGTCTGAGTAGCATATGTTTGCCAACAAATCATTGTTGATAAACATGTTCATCAATTGCTGACACATCGTGACACGAGCAGCACAATCGTCTTCATACAGCAACTGGACGGATTGAATACGATATGGTGTCATCCCCGCTTTGCAAAGAGCTCTACGCACTGTGCTGTAGGAGACATTCAGCTCGGGTGCCGCTTTACGGAGTGATGTTGATGGTGTTTCTTTAAAGTGGTGAATGATTGCATCAGATGTGCCCTCATCGCTTGGGCGTCCACAACGCTCATCGCTTGGGCGTCCACAACGAGGTGCATCATGAACGGAGCCGGTAGTTTTGAATTTATTAAAAATTGATGAGATCGTTTTATCACATGGCGATGTCTTGCTTTTATAGTGTAATTTCCAAGCGCGTTGTGTGAGAACTACCGATTTTAGCTCCGCCATTTGTAGGACAATAAAAATCCGTTCTTCAGTGGACAGCATTATAAACGTTACTCTTATTATAGTGAACGATGTTTACAATGAAACTCCTACGATTGGCTAACTTAATAACACCTAGCATAAGTGTATGTACATGAAAACAATTATGTGGTCAAAAATTTATATCACGTAGGGACTTATGAAACACACTGTATATATATATATATATATATAGAATATATACTATGAAAATTCTAGTGCACTTACGTCTACTCAAATCATCTCTCAGCAATCTTCGAAAACTCGATAAAGAACTAGAAGATCTCAAGAATTTTTCGCTTGCAGTTTCAATCTATTACTCTATTATCAACTTTCGATCGCCATTACTTCACAAAACCTATCAATCATTAAATCACGTCATAAAAAAACTGATCTGAAATCGCGTTCACCCTCATCTAACAGGTTTTGTCTGGACAACACTGTCGTCAATCTTTCAGATCACAATCTTACAGATGAAGAACATAAAGCTGTATCATTCGGAATGAAAATGTCTTGGCCTACTGAAATCAATCAAATCAAATCTAAAACCGATGCTGAATCTATGATCTCCAATCTCGTATCTCATGAAAGCTTCACCAACGATCAACTTAATGAAGTCACATCTGTCATCAACAACATCTATCATAGATATTTCAATGAACGTTTTCACATTTCAAAAGAACTTCTTTCTCTCAAAAAATTGCTTGACAATCTCAAAAAAGACGAATACATCTACATCTGCCAATTTGATAAAGGAAACGGGATCATTATCAACAGTCATTCACGCTACATCAATCAAATGAACATAATCTTATTAGATCAATCAAAATTCAAAAAACTCAACATCAAACGTCACACTCTAACTTCAACGTTTAACACTCAAGAAAATTCATTCATAAAGAACTACTCCGTCTTAAAAAATCTGGCATAATCTCCCCAGAACTATATCAATACGTTCATTCTACTGGATCGCAGCTTCCTCGTCTCTATGGTCTTTGCAAAGCTCATAAGGACTCTAAATCTTTTCCTTATCGTCCTATCCTGTTTATGGTTAAAGCTCACAGGCAAACATTATCAAAATTACTCGATGAACGTCTTAAATCCCTCATGCCTAGGTCATTTATCCTTGAAGATACATTCGATTTCCTCGCAAAAATTAAAGATATCAATCCTGCTAATAAAATCATGGTCAGCTACGACGTCAAAAGTCTTTCTACTTCAATTCCCTATTGCAAAGCCATCCATCACATTATTAGTTTTACGTCTTCAGATTTTTTTCTCTTTGATAATTCTACTCTTCGAAAATTACTTCACCTCGCTTCATCAAATATCATTTTCTCTTTCAACAATGAACTTTATCAGCAGCATGATGGCATGGCAATGGGATCACCCCTAGGCCTAACATTCGCCAACTTTGCAATGGACATCATTGAATCAAAATTCTCTACAAACAATCTTCCATCGTTCTACTTTCGAGATGTCGACGATATCTTTTGTCTAATGGATAATCAAAATCAAGCTGACGAATTTCTTCACTTCCTCAACTCATTCCTTTCTTCAATTCAATTTACTCAAGAAACAGAATCCAATGGTCATCTCAATTTTCTTTGATGTTTCTTTTCACCGAGCTTCTTCTTTTTTGAAACTTCTCTCTACACCAAATCCTCAAACACTCAAATATAAGTTATCTATTCCTCGTAACCTATTTTCCCGAGCTGTCCGCCTATCATCTTCTTATCAAAAAGTAACTGAAGCCTTCGATACAATCTTTCAAAATCTCTGAGAAAATGGTTATCGTGATAATGTTCTCTGTCGCTCATCTAATGCTGCCCTTAATCCATCGCCTCAAATCACACGTTGTGGAAAAGTCAATTTATTGGAAAGTTTTTTATATCGCTAGTTTTTCAAAAAATCTCGAAGCCTTAGTCAAATATCTCAACAAGAAATTCACTTCAACTCAAATCAAGCCTGTCTTTCAATCATTCAAAACCGGCAACATCCTTTCAAACAAAGATCCCATTCCAATGTCTTTACACTCTTCTCTTGTTTATAAATATCAATGTCATAAGTGTGAGCACTTATACATAGCTATACATAGGAGAGACTAGAAGACATCTTCAAACCAGAATCCGAGAACATCTTCGCGCAGAAGTCTTCCTCTATCATCAAAATCATGCCGCCACCTGATCTAATTTTTCTGTCATAATCTGTCATCCATCTTCAAAGATAGCCGAAGTAATCGCAATCAAAGAAATTCACCCGTCACTTAACAATCAAACTTCACCTCTTCTAAAACAATCAATCATATATATATATATATATATATATATATATATGTATAAAAACATTAAGATCAAAAATCAAAATAATGGCGACAGGCACTAGCTATCTAACCAACTAACAAGAATAATTAATGTATTAGTAAGAAGTCCTGAAACTTCTCGTGTATAAGTTACATCTGTAAAACTAACATTTTGCTTAAAAATTGGACCTTGGACGTAGTCTAAAAATTATAGCTGTAAACTTCTCACTAAGTTCGGAGTTAAGTAATGGCTTAGAATTTCCAAATGCTTAAAAAATTTCTCAATAATACGACACTAGGTACACATAGCATTCAATTTTGCACTTCTCCACTACTTGTGTTACAATGTGTTGGCTGATTTGGTAATCATGGTTAAATTGAGTTTTTTAAATGGATGGATAACATGTTGGAAAGGAAAACATTTTGTGGGCCATCGCAGATGCGGCTTGTTGCATGATGCACACCTGTAACTCAAAAACAATTTGGGGGTGCGGCTGATACATGGTGGCGGTTTATACTCAAGGATTTACGTAAATGAATAGGATTATTTGTTGCATAAAAAATGCAAAAAATGACCGTAGAAAATTGATGGTATTTATCAAAAAACCCATTTTTTACATCTACTGTTTTTTTAGTTATTTATTTTATCAATACAACGCTATAATTAAAGGCAAATAATAATGTAGAATACCATGATTATATCAATTACATGATATTTTTTTGGATTTCCTATATGAAAAGGAATTGCTTACTAAATTTTGACTTTATTGACTTGTGTTAGACCTAGTTATTACAAATATGTATGAATTTTGTTAAACATGACTATTGTTAGAAATAAATACACTTTATCTACATTAAAATATATCAAACACAATTATTAATTTTTAAACTCTTTATATATATATTTGCGATTCTAAATTTTGTCATGTGCAAAAGTATATAAAATACACTACATATTGTGTTAAAGACCTGTAAGGATGATGTTACGTCAACGTAGAGATGAGTTAATCTAAACTGCAGACCTGATTAAATCTGTCTTGCTTCAACTTCAAACCTGACCTGATTTAAACTTGTTTAGTCCTGATGTTTATTGCAGAAATGATTTCATAAAAGCAACATCCTCCTCTTCTAGAGTTATATTTCTCCGTTGTGTTTACACTTTATTTCAATGCAAACATCAGTTTTGGGTATTTAACAAATTCTAAAAAAACAGGAAGTTTTTCTAATTCAATTAAATCCAGTCATGCAAACATAGAAAGATGTTGAAATTATTTACGATGCTCTTTATATAAATATCAACTGTAATTATGTTTCAAAAGTTAAGAAAAAATAAGATCGACTTTTCATAGCTGAAAGCAAACATAAATCAACAAAGCATTTCATACGTAAAATACAGTAATTATATTGTGTTATTCAATTTATTACTTTTGTTTACACCAGCCTATGACACATATCACATGCAATGAAGGAAAGCAGTACAGTAAAGTACTGATACTAAATCATACTGAGTTAGCTAGATGTTTAAATCTAATAAAACCTAAATGATATCAAATGGCTCAAATTGCATAGATGTTGTCAAACCTGATTCTGATCTGATTTGCGTCAGCTTTAAATCTGTCCTGAATCCTGATGGACCTGATCCAAAAATCCTGACCTGACTAACCAGTTCATACTTTGTGTGAATATGAAAAATGCAGTAAAATCAGTTCATTACACAAATGGAATCACTTACAATTTAGAAATGAGATGGAAAATATTAATTATATTTTTTAATAATGTACGTATTGTTTTATAGCACATTGTCAAAGAAAGGAAAGACGTAAGCATAGCCAAAAAGTTAAAATTGTTAAAATATGACACTTCAAGAGATTATATAGCAGACATCCATGATTGAGGTTGTAAATTTTTTAAAAAATCTCTTATTAGTAAAGGATTGTTCTATGACCAAATTTATTTTAGAAATCTTAAATATATCGTTATAAGATTAATTTCGGGAGTTTCACTAGTAATCACGCATTGATTAATTATCAAGTAAACAACAATACATGAATGAGATTCGAATTCAAATACTTTGCAACATATTTATTACGTTATGCTCATCAGTAAACTTAATGCCAATGACAACATTGTGTATAATGGCAATTCAAACATATTTCTAACAGGCCTACAAGGAAATTCTAAAGCAAATCAGCATTCAAATCTACGTAATATAAGAAATACATTATGAGGATGATTATTATTATTACTACCACAACTATTATTGTTATTACAATGCCGTTGATAGCAAACAGAGTTTCAAATGAAAATCTGTAGATAGATTGCAAAATGTATTCTCTAATAGCGACTAAGATTCAGGAAGCTGGGTCTGTTAGAAATTGAGAAATACGACTTCAAAAATTTCAAAAATAAATTACTATATTGGCACTGATTACAAATTTTTTAGTTATTATAGCCCACCTATTATGAACTAAGTATTTATAATAGGCCTATCTGATTATTTAATTTCAATTTCATTCTTAATTAGTACAACTTCATTTTTATTGATTAATTAGATGATAACAACCAGCAATATAAACATTTAAATTCTTTTTCCCACTTTTAGAATTGCACGGGAAATAAAAATTCTTCACTGCTTCCTTAGCAAAATTACAAATTGGCCTGGGTTGAACTAAATTGAAAAAAATCCTATGGATACATAAATTTGCTTGAAAGCGAATGAAACTGGTCCCAAGTTGATTTGAGTGCTATTAGTTGAGCAATCAACGTTTTCCAATGGCATGCTACTAATAAAATTTTTTTGTAGGGGATGATCTAAATATAATGTTGATAGCGCAGAGAATAATGCTCAGATCGACCAATTTTATTATCTTCTTAGTTACATTTTACATCTAGAAAGCGCTTTTGAATTGATTTAGAGCAAGAATTAGGTCGAAAATATTTGATTAATTATCAATTAAACTTTCCACCTTTATAATGATTCATGCTAAGAATTTTATCCAAAAAATAAAGCTGACTCATTTTTAAAATACAATGAAAACTTTGTCCTAGACGTAAAATTTAAAGTAGAAGTGAATAAAACTAGTCTGGAGTCAATTTGAACAACATCCGCTGCCCAAGATTGATTCAAAATAATACTAAACAGCAAAATGTTTTTTTTCAAAAAATATCACAAGGTAGAGTCATATTAGGCAATTTCAAAATTAATGCAACTAGCTACTTAGTTTACTTTACATAAGTCCCATACAACCAGTTGTTTTCTTAAAAGATTTAGTTTATAATTTTAATCAGTGACATCAAATTAGAAGTGCAAGGTAACAATTATTTTTATTATCATTATTACTAGCGCTTTTCCGTTTCACAACTTGATGTCGGAGCGACTCGCAGGTTGGAAGACTCACCAGTCTTCAGGGAGTATGAATCGGAAGGTCTTCATAAAAACATATTTCGTTTCTAAGAATGCTGCTTCCTGCACTACCCTCATATTAGTATTCTTAATTCCCTAAAGTAACTTTGTTCTTCTTACTTACTGCTTTTACTACATAGAGATAATTTTGACAATCTTCTACCTCCACAAACTCTTTATTTCCTCGATAAATTACCCATATTTGTCAATTTAAGCATTTTTTCTGTTTTCTGCATTGTTGTTCTTTGGTATATCACTGTTTCTATTGTTTCTTCTTTATCTACCACTACGATGTCTGGCCTCCATTCTTCAATCACTTTACTATTGGTCCATGTTTACACCATTCATCTTCTACTTCTAATCCATGCTGACTACTGAGACTCGAATTAAGCCTTGCGTTCTAATTTGTCATTCTTGAAGCTATGCTCATTCTGTGCTAACATCTTACACGTTACTATCAAGTATTTCCTCCAATTTATCCTTGAATAGCCTGTACTTTTAAATTACCTCAATTATTCCCTCCAAATACTTCCTCACAACCTGTTCTTGTGCTGCCAATATCAGTACTCCTGCTTCTCTCTTCAATCTTGCCTAATCAGTTGCAAGTTGCCGTCTTTTGTAGTACTTGCCTTACGCTCCTCCTGTAGTTTTTCCTCGTCTTGCTCGTATTTCTTAATTGTCTGATCTGTGGATTGATAAGTCTAATTACTTTCAACTTTCTTTCACATTTTCAATTTTGCTCCATTTACTTCCAACTTATACACAGCACTATGACATTTTTAGATTAGATATTACATATACATATTATATATATATATATATATATATATACATACAAATTTTATATTTGAATATGGGTTAAAAGTGGATGTTGCAAAGAAATGGTCCTTTTTATGATTATAGAAATAATGAATGTAATTCCTGCTGAGTATTTCAACAATTGTATGGCTCATGTATTTATTGACTTCTGTAATACCTTCTCTAGACTACTCTTGAATAATTTCCTTAACCTTGTTTTTAACTCTTGTAGATATAGCAATATCAAAGCACAAAAATGTTGAAAGCAAAGAGAAAGGTACAATCGACAAGTACATTGAAAAAATAGGGAGATATTGTGGAAGTTGAAAAAAAATGGAGCATTAGAAACTGTAAATAAAAAGCACATGTACTTAAGCGAGTAACAATTATCTAGTATAAACTATATAAGTATAATTTCCTCACTTTGGCCAAAATAATTAGATAATCAAACGTGATGTATATACCGTGGAATACTTAAACAAACTGAAATTTTCGTTGGTGTTGTCTTGGTAAATAGGATTACTTCCTTGTAAATAGCGAATTATTACAAAAACCATCATGTCTGCTCGTCCACAACCTGGAAAACTAGCACAAAGTAAAATAGGACTATTTGAAAAATTAATTAGCCAACAAGCAGAGAAAGAAGCCAGTTCAAGGATCGATCGTACCAGACACCCTAAACCTGAAAGAGGCCAACCAGGAGGTGAATGTTATTTGTTGAATTTATTTCTTAAACTTTTTATATAGTACCATTGAACTAAGTGATTACTTATAAGTGTAACCTCATATCAATGATGATGTACTAACTAATTACTAGTTCTTCTAACAAGTACCTAGAACTTATACATTAAGAACTAGCCTTAAGATTCCTAAATTGTACATTTCATTTAATTTTTGGAGTTTGAAATGAAGTGCAATTATAAAAAGTATTGAATGCAAGCCTAAATATAATATAAACTAGCTTAATAAATTCAATTAAGTATGAAAAAGACATATCATATTGTGTTAAAAAAATTTTTAAACTCTGTAGCAATAAAAAATCCGCATGAAATATCAAATCTGTAGGTAACATATTCAATTTATGAAGTTATGTGTTGATAATAAAATTCAAACTGCAAGCTTAATAAAGACTCCTGTGACAAATTAACATAAAATAAATTTGATATTTGAAAATATTTTATTACAAAAATTAACAAATCATTAAACTAGTCGTGTTTAGAAGTGACTTACTTCATGTAATTTCCATATTCGGTTTCAAAACAATTAGTCAATGTAATTTATAATAGTGCTTAACTTAAAATATAGCAATTTTTGCCTAAAGGTGGCGCTGTAGTGCAATACAAATAGGGAAATCCTTTGTTTTGAAATGTACTATGCAAAATTTTATGAAATTTATTAATCTTTAGGTTTTAGATAAACTTAATGTAACCGTTTGAGTACTCTTTTGTTATTCTACATATCTTTAAACGACGTTTTGGATAATTTTATTACCTCTAAGTGTATTCGAACGGTTAATAGTTTCAAACTTTTTATATTACAATGCTCTATGTAGCTAGCATTTGCAATACGTGTATTCTATGTTATCTTTAGAAAAAAGTCTGCATCTGATTTATTTTTTATTATCTCATTCCAAATAACAGAGAGTATTTAGAAAAAATTAAAGCTCTAACAAATCAATGGGTTGAAAGTGCTTTAAAAACAGGCCGTCAAGCAAATGGAACTCTTGTAGTCAATCACAAAAGAGTTGTATCAGCGCCCGCTGCTTGCAGCGACCAATCCAGTCAATCCAGTAAAACTTTGACTGAATTGGATACCTCTTATATGAGCACAATCACAGATTCTACACAAATAAAAGATTACACAATAATTGATGACTTTTCTCAATACAACACTTCCGCCAATGTCTCTCCAATATCTTCTTGCAGTGAAACTGGTTGGTAAATATCTTAATCTATAGCAAAATACTAGATTTAACAAGTATAAAATTTAAAAAAATAAAATTAAAAATAATATCTTCTGCTTCTTGGATTACTAAAATGCTGTCTTAATTCAAGATTGTATAAACTTTTGATATGCAATTCCACATAACAATATATCAGAGGACGAAATGATTGGGTAGATTCATCTATTCCAATAGTTGCACATAGGAATGGCAATTAACCCTAAAGAGCCAGGTGTTCTTGGTTTTGGAACAAACTATATATTTAGAAGATAAATACTTGGGTATTGCTATCTGCAAATTTACCAATTTTTTGGCTCATAACTTTATTTACTACACCAACTATTTTTACTGTTATCATATTCTTGCAAATATATTTCCGCTAATATTTGAATTATTGGCACAAATATTATATTTTTAAGTTTTTACTTAGGTCAGGATGTTTCATCTAAGAATCTGATAGTTTTTGAATTGTATGAAGATGCATTTTATAGTAGGTATATTAGAGACTTCTAGTAAAGAACTCAAGAAGACGTAGTGAAATATATAATCATATCTGAGCTCACTAAGAATATTCCGAATAGTTAAATATGTATATTAAGTAACAAAAATTCATTTCAAAGTCTGTTCGTGAGATCTACCAGGGATGCCTATAACCAAGAATGCTTTGGTGTTTGACAATATGTTTGGTAAACTGATCAGCGCTTGAAGCATTTATTTTCCATCCACAGGTTTCATGTTCCTCTTGCAGAAATTGAACATGTTGCTTTTCACTACAGTGGTCTTCAGATAAAACTTTAGCTTACTGAAAGTGTGCATTCTTCTTGTTGATCAGTTAGAAAGAAACTTACAGCATGAAATATGAATTAATCTACTATGATTTTAGAAATGGCCAAAATGACGATTAAGTTGTGGAGAAATTTTGGAATGTGTTGCTATTTCAAATATCGCTGAATTTTTACCACTGTTATGATTGTTTGCATAATATTTGTATCAGTTTTTAGAAAAGTAATAGGAGTATAATATTAATGATAAATGATAAAACTAAATTTAGTAAAGTTCCAATCCAATTTTTGTCAAAGATGAGTAAAATCACCAAAGACTGAGAAAATTAACAATTGCTTTTCAGATTAATAAGGAATTGGAAATTAAAGTACGCGTGGAACTTTCTGAGAAACCTTAAATGAAATTGTTCACAAAAACATTTTTCAACAATTATTAAACATTACAATAGGCAGTAGGTATGGCAAATTGCAGCTTAATCTAATAGATTTACTATTTCAAAAGCTCATCTCAAGAAGTACTACAAATTTTGTAATTCATATCAACAGTTATTTTGACTAAAATTGTATCAAACTTTTACACATTGTTTGAATTTAGATTACAGTCGGCATGAATCAGACATTTCGTTCGCAAAGTCGGAAACCCCCAGACATAAAATCTCATTTCGCCAAAACAAATTCTCAAAGCCACTAATGAAATCGCAAATGAGCCAATCATATCAAGACACCTCTGATTCTGATGAATCACTAGTTGCCGTGCCTGTGAAACGACGCCATCCAGTGAACAGATCAAACACACTGCCTACGCAAAAAATAGGGAAGAGTCCAATCACAAAATCTGAAGAAGCGCCGGCAAAAGTACGTATTTTGTTTAATGTTATTTATCAACGTATACATGTATATCAAAGGAATTGACGGAGCATACTACATGTGTAGGAACGCATCTTAAAATTTCTGGAAAAGTCAATCAATTGTTTAACTTGCTACTGAAATTATCAATTATCTCAATAGTTTAGTCATTTTTTTCAAAAACGTTTTCTAATAAATATCGAAAACAAAAAGAAAACTTACTTAAACACTTAAGGGTTTAGGTTTAGGTTTAGGATTAGGGCTTAAACCAAGTACATTTTCTCCGAACTACGATTGGTTCATACAAAACAAATCTTACGCAATAAAGTGTGAGCATATTGCAAACAATTCTGACAATAAATGCTAATTGGTAATTGAATCGAATTGGCAGTTAAATCAATCAATTTTTCTAAATCTTTAATCTTGAATCCGATAATGATTGAATAGGTAATCCCTACTTGTGTCTGTAGCGATAATATTATACTATATATATATTATATATATATATATATATGTATTATAATCCATATATTATAGTTGAACGGGTGTGGAACGGCCAGTCAATTGTACCGGGTCAGTAGATTTGGACCCAAGTTTGACCGGTATGCGGAGAAAGTATATGTTATTCCACCCTGAGAAGTAGAGCGTAGGCGTATTATAGCAGGAAATAGATGCCTTCTAAAGCTTTCTCAACGCGGACACTCTGAATATTTAATTGTTTTTAAGGAAGCGCTGAAAAACTTTTATAATTAAATTGTGATTTTATAATGTTAGTATAATTACTTAATAAACGGTTTGGCCGGTGAGCAACCGTTCCCAACTATGTAGTACAGCGGCAACTGCTGGAGATCTAGTTATTACAATGACATTCAATGCAGGGATCGTTAGATTTTAATTGCGATTAATCGTATAAAAAAAATTTTAACGATAGATTAATCATAATCGCTGCTGCCAGGAGATTAATAATCGCGATTAATCGTCGATTAATCTACTTCTGATTAAAAATATTCAAAATACAATATATCAATTGAAAGATATTCAAAATAGAAAATATAAACTTTTTTTTTTTTTTAAGTTTTTTCCCTAAAGTCTTTTTCTCCCCAATGTGTTTTTTGGGGAAAAAAAATATTTGGATATCTAAGTGGAGGGGTAATAAACGATTTTGGTAATCGTTTGGTAATCG
>CABFPE010000002.1:1278910-1311190 GCA_900660155.1 Hofstenia miamia
ATTGAAAAAGGAGAAAGAAGCTCCACTGTAATATCAGTTCAAGAATATCCTACTTACGTATCAACACGCAGTCAACCTAAAGCTGTTATGCGCAAAAAGAGTAAGTCTTTACTTCAATCTAATTTGCACAGAAGAGCTAGCATGGCTCCAGAAGATCTCTTCTACGATGTTAGCTTTAGTGATTGTTCTGATAAAGATTCTTTGTACATTACATCTCCAATGTACAAGGACAGTGATTTCAGCGATTTCGAATACACAAATGAATTTCCGCAATATTGTTCTAGTGATAGTGAGGTGGAAAAGCCTCGATCAAAATCTATTATTGATGATGTGCCATTGTACCAAAAAGTGATGGACACTGAGATTGAGTCATCCTCTAGTGAAAAAGACTCCGAAGTAGACAAGAAAGAACAGATTATTGAGCGACTGTGCAGTCAAGACACGCCAAGTGCTTTGCAACGTCTGCTTTGGTGTCAACTACCAGAAGTTATGAACAGTGGAATTCTAGAACGCATGACAGATCAAGAGCGTAAACTTCAAGAAGCTATGTATGAAATATTAACTTCAGAAGGCTCATATCAAAAAAGTTTAATGATCGTTGTAAATTACTTCATTAATTTTGTTCAGAAATCGAACCAAATATCAGCATACGAGTGCAGAAAGTTGTTTTTGAATATTAAGAAAATTGCAGAAGTTAGTGCGTCATTCTTAGATGCACTTGTAAAGCGCCAAGGGGATAACATTCTAATGGTGGACTTCTTTGACATTATAGAAGAATATACAAAGAAGCACTTCGAAAAGATTTATGTATATTATCTTTCCAATGCAGTTCTTCAGAATAGTATTTTGCTCCAGTTACAAGAGAACAATACACGATTTAATGCTACAATATCGATTATTGAAAAGGAGGCCAAGTGCAATCAGATGTCACTTAGATCATTCCTTTTGCTCCCGATGCAAAGAATCACTCGATTGCCTTTATTAATTGATGCAGTTGTTCAGCGATGCAAGCCTGGTACTGCTCTCCATACTCATGCACAATCAGCCTTCCAAGTGGTCAGTGCCTTAACCAATACTTGCAATGAAGAATCAATTAAGTTTGAGGATCTAGAACGCTTAAACCAGCTACATACAAAACTAGTTTTTCCAAGAAAGCTTAGCGTAAGCATTGTTTCTAAGGAACGTCGTTTGATAAAGGAAGGAGAAATAAACTGTTTGCTCAAGCGAAAAGGAATATTTTCTTCAACAAAAGCTGAAAAACATTACTTCTTTTTATTCAATGACTATATGTTAATTGCCAAGAAAATTGATGTCAACAAAATTCACGTTCTAGAAAAATGTGATTTATTCGAGATCATTGAGGATCAGCTAAAAATGGAAAAATACAACAATGGATTTAAACCCATGAAGGAAAGAGAACTGCTTCTGCTTATTCTTAAGAACCCACAATTAAAAACTGTTGTTGGAAGCCAGCTTTTATTATGGATGGAGGATAAAGCTGCTAAGGCAAGATGGTTAAATTCATTTAAGAATTGCGGAGACCTATTGTCGTTATCAGAAGGATCAGAAGCAACCGATTATCCACAAGTAAGTCATTTTTAGAAACACATTCAATAGTTTGTTATATATATATATATATATATATATATATATTNAACTGTTGTTGGAAGCCAGCTTTTATTATGGATGGAGGATAAAGCTGCTAAGGCAAGATGGTTAAATTCATTTAAGAATTGCGGAGACCTATTGTCGTTATCGGAAGGATCAGAAGCAACCGATTATCCACAAGTAAGTCATTTTTAGAAACACATTCAATAGTTTGTTATATATATATATATATTAAGGACCCAGTTTTCAAATCCACATGTTTGGCCTATTCGATTATAGAAGATATTGCAATTTTGTATTCGTTTTTAACGAGCCTTCTTCGTTTTTTTCGAAATTGTTAAGTGTAAATTTTCTTAATTCTTCTAACGAATATAATTAGAACTACAATGATGTTAATGTATCAAGTGAAAGCAACCATTGCTCAAATTTATCAGTTTTACTTGACGAATTAATTCAATATTTTGTATAACATTTGAAGGATCATTTCTCCTTGATAATATTTTGAAAAAAGACTCCTTGATAGGGCTGTTGCACCAATTTTTTTTTCACACCACTCGCTATTTAGTTAAATTGATTTCATACCAGATGCACAAAATTTTCTGGTACCGACGTCCCATGTCAATTTGGCGTTGGCCCCACTTATATGTGGCAAGACTTTAATTTTGGTCGAGATGGACCAAAACTATGAGTAGTATTCTGAAATCCGCGGTCTTTGTTTCTTAATTACTGGTTCCTCTGAATCACTTAGTCAGAGTCCCATAGAACTTGGACATGTAAATCCCATGAGACTTAATGATCCCGCAGAACACTATCTTTAATGTCAATGATTAAGCAATAAGTTAAATTCAATTTGAAATAGTTGTTAACACTAATACCAAAGCAAACATTATCCTGAAATCTTATTAAACTCTCAGGCTGCCTAAGAAAGTTTGCGCGTTTCTGTTATAGTCCTAGCTGTAAATGAAAAATATATTTATCGAGTTTAAATTGTATATTTATATTCAATAATAATATTGGAATTTATAAACATTGAAGAATGAGGCAAGTGATGTCATATGATATTTTTGTAACTAATTATCACTTTCAGATGCTACTACATCTCTCGTCTCAACTCAATAAATAATCAAATATTCCTTCCCTCATGTTGAAATTATGTTATTTTACCAGTAGGAATAGGCATTGATCACAAAAAACAGGCCTGTTTATAAAAATTAAAAAATGTCAATGAATATTTCAACTATAATTTTAGTCATGTATTTCAGCATATTTTACAAAAATTTCAACCAATTCCACTTTTTGAACCATTAATGTTAAATTTTTGTTTGCATATTAAAGCCTTTTCACTTAAAATGGAATTTTTTTCCAAGTGGAAAACACGAATACTAAACTTTTTTATTTAGGTCCAAACAACTCAGTCTTACATTGCCAAGCAGCCAGACGAAATAACTTTGTATCAAGGGGAGATTGTAAGATTGCTGAGACCATCAGTTGGCAGCTGGGCCTTTGGTGAAAGAACTCGGGATGGACGAAAAGGTTGGTTCCCTGAGGCGTTCAGCAAACCTGTAAAAAGCCGTTCTTTACGAGAACGAAACATCCTCCAACAAGACCGTCTGCGACGCGCTGGTTCACTTGCGCCAGTAAAATACATTCCAAAATGAAAATGGGAAGCAAGGTTTTTTGGCTAAAATCCCAGTACAAATCTGAAGCTGTTCAACCCGTTAAAATTCAACATTCAAACTTTCCGCAATCGTTTATTTTTTATTTTTATAGCTGTCAATTGAATAATAGGAATCTTCGCAAAATTATAATAAATAGGCTTCGAAAATGTTACACTCATTAAATGACTAATCAAACTCAACTAGACCGACTATCTTTGTACTAAAATGCAAATAAATTGGCCATGCGAGATAATAATGCAGAATGTATTCAATGTTACATCTTGGCAGAGGCGTCGCCAGGGAGGGGCTAAGCCCCCTCACCCTCAATCAAAGCGGCTCCCAACGCAAATGTGTCAATTTGGATACAGTAATTTCCTGAATACTGGCTAGATCCCTTCATCTAGGCAGCAGCTCTGCATTTAACAATGACGAATTTTGGCTGATAATTAATGTGTAATTGTGCCTATTGTTTGTAATTCTCCTTGCTTAATGTAACGTCTCCATTCCGATAGTCATTCTTGGAGTTCGCAATGACGTTGTAATTCGCAAATATCACTAAGGTACACAATTTGCAGTCCTAAGTATATTTACACAAGTATCTATTTAAGAATAATGATAAACGTATGGTATTTACAATTACAAGAAACAAAAATGCGAAACTGTGCCATATTTACATGAATAGATTCAAATAAATATTACCTAATAAAAGAATAATATTTAGAATATAAGCATAAAATATCCAGAAGAATATGATTAGTTCTTTTTAAATATACTCTATTGATTTTTCTTCGAACACATCCTACAAAACCAAACCAAGGGGTACGCCTTTACACCAATTTTGTTTCCGCTTAGGAAAATTACATTTGGGATTACGCTTTTAAATATAATTAAATAATTATAAAAAAACTAAAATGACGCTGTCAAGTTTACCTTCTCTAAGAAATAAATTTGCTTGTAACTTTGTTATACAAAACAAAGTATCCCATTGTATATAGACTTGCGAAAGGATAATTCATTGAAGCGTTTGTGTTTTCTCTAAGTTTACTGAAAATAATACATTTAAGAATTGCATCTAAAATTCCAGCCAAACAGCTATATTTTCTTAGTCGATATTTATTGGCCTTTCTGAAAAGTGCTAGTTTAAATATCGCTTTTGCGGTCTTCAATTTCATCAATGTTGCCCGGTGATTGAAATCACACTAGGCACAAAATATCTTTATCAGTGGCACAGTTAAAGAGAATTTTATAATTTGCTACACATTTAAGAGTTCGCTTTATTAAATCAATATTAAATTCAGTAAATATTTTTCCGTCCTGTGTTAGATTAGTCGGTTTCATGCAGGTATATCAAATCCCATTGATCTTAGATATAAGCTTAATAAAAAATATAATAAGTTTTAAGGTGGTATTTTCTTTATGATCTTAAAAAACGTTAACATCGGGCTCAATATGATTATTTGTCTTGGGAAAATGATAGAATTAAGTGCTTAGTTCTGGAAGAATTTTTCTTTGAAACGCTTAGGGCCCAATTTAATTGGATATCGAGTTTTCTATAAAAAAAATCTTTTGGATCAGTAAATAACATATTTACATAATTTAGGTGACTCATAATAAATGAATGGAAAAATTAAATTACGGCACATTACTATCCTTGACATACTTCTTATACCTATAACCAATTTTAGGACTATTGCATCAATGTGGGACTCCAAATTTAGCTTCAAGTAAATATTTACTCCAAATTACTTGAAATTGTCTATAGTTGGAATCTTAACATTGTTGAAAATAAAAGTTTATGCTGAAACATCGTAATTATAGTCGTAGTGGGCTGCAAAATACAAAATGCTGTTATACTTTCATTTATGACTAACTTATGCATTTTGAAATATGTTGACAATTTGTTACAACTATAATAAGACGCACGAATTAGTCTTCACCTTTAGTTCCTATACCCCTGAAGCTATTTTTGACAAAGTCGCAGCTGTGAAAGTTCTTGGAGTTATTATTGATGAGAAACTTATCTTCAGACAACATATTGAGGCCGTAGTTGCGCGAGCAAACTCTATAGTGTTCCTGCTGCTGAAGCTGAAGAAGCCGGGTTATACCTCAGCTGAGTTACAATTGATCTACAAGTCTATTGTGGTCAGTATTATCACTTACGGATGCAGCGTGTGGGGAGGGGCGGCTAAGACTATTCTTGAAAAGATTGATTTAAAAAAAACATTTAAACATTTTATTTGCACGAACTAAGTACAAGTTGTGTTAATAACAAAAATATAAAAAACTTAATAATAAAAAAAGCCATGCGCTTGGGAATCATATCAAACTACATTCCAATAAGAGAACATATTCGCATATCAGACCGAAGGCCATACAGGCAAATCCAACGCATGGGCGTAAAACATCCGCTGCATAAATACGTTCCGCAGCGAACAGAGTATGCAATGACAAAGCTACGACACAGAATGCCATCAGTAAGGAAAACGAACAGCTCTAAAGACCTCTCCCTCTTCCCCAGCCGATTCCTGAAATCGTGAACTCTCCTTTATTCATAATCTTAATGTTATGATGATTATCATAATAATAAAAGTTTACTTACTTACTTAACTATGTGCTACAGATTCAATTACTAAATGCATCGATTTATCCTCTTTGAATTTGCAGGTATCATTTGTATATTAAATTAAATTACAATCAGTTATCGTATGCATGTCGTCTACATATATGCTGAAAACAAGGGGGCATAAAATTTTTCCCTGGGGAGCGCCATTTATTTACAGGTAGCCATTCAGGAAATACATAATTTACTTTGACTCTCTGAAATCTATGTTTCCAATAGTTAGTTAATCAAATTTCTGCCATTGCTAAAAAATCCGATAATAGATTTTTTTATTGATATCTCATTATCAATAGAATTTAAAAGCCTTAGAACGATCCAAGCTTTAGAAAGGCTCTTGCACCATGACGTTGACAATATCAGATTTCCACATTTTGAATAGCCGATTTAAAGTATACAATTGTGAAACCCATTTTAGATTTTTGTTATGATTGCAATGCAGTGCGTGCCATCAATCGGAGATTTTCTCTTCGGAGTAAATAAGCTTAACTTACCAATTATCCCAGTAGTTTCTTATTAAGGTTAATTAAGCTCCTAAAATTACTGTATAGATTTATGGAACAAACTATCGCCTGAAGTTAAAGAAAAAACTAAGTTTGACGAATTAAAATAGAATTGTCACCAAAGAAACAAACTTATTTGGAGTCTGTAACAAGTAATATAAATTGCAACCAGGTGGAAATCATAGAAAAACCAAATATATTTTAAACCTAAATAAGTGTTTTTATACATATTTGTAATTTACAAAGGCTTAAAATTATTATTATTGAGAAAATTAATGCGTTTAGAGAAGCCCACATACGTTAGCATTTTAAAGTAACTGTGTATGTAATGCTATATTTAAGTTTACTATATATGGGGCAATCTAGGTAATCATTATTGCAGGACCTTAACATACGACCTGATAACACCGTGTAAGAAAAAAATTTTCCCCTTGTTTCTAAAAAACAAACTTCACTTTCTACTTTCATACATTCAAATGAACTGGAAAATATGTAATTTTCTTGAAACTTTGAGTTAGCAAAAAATATTTCATATTTATGTTTTCAGCATTTTAGTCATTGTTTCTTCAGTTTTTGGTACTAATTTTTGTATGATTTGGCTAACAAACATTATGTTTAGGTTTATAATTTAAGTTCTCATCTATTGTGACTAGAGACGTAGAGCGAATGTAATGTTTACTTTATTGATTCGAATTATTACCCCCTCCCCCAGCGGTTGCTTGCATTAAGATCTTTTCCACTCCTACTATTTTCGTACTCTACGCTTGTAATCTACATAACGTGTGCTATGAATGCCCGTGGTTGTAAATATTCAGCTGACTACTTTCGCTACGTGTGTGTAGAATTTTTGCCAAGAAGGCTAAACAACATTGTTTAAGCAACTGCATTCGCGCAGGAGAAGCTTATCATGCCTATTTTGGGAAGCCAATTGGCGACCAAGATAAACGATGGGCTCCCCATGTCATCTGCAATTACTGTCTTGCACTCTTGAAGTTTGTTTCGTAGGAGAAAAAAGAGCAATGCGTTTTGCTGTTCCTCGTATTTGGCGTGAGCCTTCAGATCACTTGAAAGATTACTACTTCTGCATGGTGGATCCAACAAAACAAAGAAAAGGAAAAAAATGCTCTCCCAATTGTGCCTGCAGACATTCCATCTTCTATTGGCGTGTTTCTTATAATAACTCTGACCTCCCTGTACCACAACCACCCCCAAGAAATGAATCATGTCCAGAAGAAGAAAAATCTGATGACTCTGAAATGATGTAATCTGCAGCAATAACTAAAATTTGTTCGCCGATTCCAAATATTTTAAAATCTTCGCTTGCAATAAAAAATTAATTAATATATAATTATTCATAGAAAATAGAAATTATCAATTAATACATAACTTTTCAATGATTAACTCAAAAAATAATTTTATTAAAAAAATTCATTTGAAAGCAACCCGTACAAAATTCGTGGTCACAAACATTTAGATCTCTCCAACCTTTGGAAATTGCTCACAGACGTTTTTCTTTTCACATCCAAAGAACAATTTTGCTAATTATTTAAAAACACGTTAACTAGAGTGACAATTGTGCCAGTTTTTGACATTTCCTCATGAAGCAAACAAACCAATTCATTAAAAAAGTTTTTAAATGCTGGAATAGCAAGTTAAACTTTTTTACATACTCTATTTGTTCAAATCTGTTTCGAGCAAAATATTGAAATGCATCCATTAAAAATGCGGGTTCGAGGTTTATGAGTAATACCTCCTCTTTCTTTTAACATAGCAATTGGAATAGTAGAAGGAAAGTTTGTGTTACTTGGATTAAGTTTTCAACGTTTCAAAAGCACTCGACACTCTAAGCTTAAGTTGATGATTGTGTTGATAAAAGGAAGAAGCAAATAATTTAATTTTCAAATTAACATTTATGAAAATGAAACTTAAAGTAAAAATCATTGAATGCATTTGCACTAGAACTCTTCGAATAAATTCTAATCACAAATGACTATAAAATTTAACTGTTCCAATAATAACATAAAACTACTTTATTAAAAGACAAAAATATAAAAAAACTGCACATAAAATCAATATAAACTATAAAATTACAAACTACAGTGAAGACAAATTGATATTTAAAAATTCAATAAATAAAGCTAACAACATCGATTTACATGCAATATTTTCTAATCAAGTTATGCGTGCCCATAGTTACGTAAATCATTACCAACAAAATTTGAATTTTTTTAAAAAATTCAAAAACAGTAATGCTTCTAAGTTTCTGAATATAAATACCGCGACGACTTCTATTATATCGTGTGCTGAAATGGCGCGGTTTTGATTTCAATTCGAAATGAATTTGGAAGAAACCGGATGATTGGCTCTTCTGAAATCTATGGACTTAATTAGGATTTGAATGAATTTACCCGCCTATTCCAATTAGTTAAAATACCTACTTCTAAGCCTCCTGAGTAACTTCGGTAAATAATAAAAACGCAGTGATTAAATGAGGCCGCTATTTATTAAATGTATATTTTAAAGCTTAAACCCTAGCAGTTCAGATGTAAAACATACTGAGAAGAAAGTACCAAATTGACATAAATTCCTATTTCAATATACCTCTCAAAATAGCTGCAGGCCAATTCACTTTGCAACAGACAATATTCCTCAAGAGAAAGTGTAACATCAATGTTAAATGGTAAGACCTAATTACATCGAACTAGTAAAAAAAATAATTCTTCGAAAATTGAGAGTTACGTCCTTTTTAGAAAAATCTTTAAGTTCAACTACAGTCTGGTAGGCTATGGACTTGTATTTGGTTGGGACTTCTTCTGCATTAATCGTTTGAGCTTCTGAAGATTCTGCAATGTATGCTCATGTTCAGGGATCAGAATTAATGCTTGCTCATACGCAGATTCAGCTTCAGCGTACTGACCAATCAAATGATAGAGAGCACCGAGATTCATATAGGCATGTGCGAAATTTGGGTGCAACCCAATTGCTCTCTTCAAACAGCTAACGGAATCGTTGAACCGCTTTAAATTCCTAAATAAAATCAATCACTAAACAAAAAACAATCGCATATCTAATCACATGGTAATGGCTTTTCAAGTAGCTAATTTTTTTTTGAAAAGTTTACTTCAGAACTTTCTTTGCCCTTCCCCGAGCATGAAGTACCTTAACTAATTAATGCAACAAAGCATACATACAGTTTATAACTAATGTTGAAATGGCTGACTGCATAAATCACGATTTTTATTAGTTATTGACGAAAGAAGTGTACCCTGGTTAACTTTGTGGTATTGTGATTGCTAGACATTTAACAACTATGCTTTTGCGTACATATATCAAGTGCAAAACGTACTCGAATTAAAACCCATGCCACAAAATATATGTATTTCTGATTTGATTTTGATGACAAAACTCCAAGAACGGATTTCGTATAAATTAAAAGCTAAATACGAGACCGACAACGAAAGGATATCAATTTATAAATTTTCACAGAACAAACACGATTAGAAATAGTGGCGAAGAAACATTCCCATCAAAAACATCAAAATTGAACAAAACATGAGGGAAAAGGGGTAAGTTTATAACGATGTCTTACACGTTGATATGGAAATTACATAAACATGAATATGGAAAGTTACAATAACTACAGATACTGATTTTTTCGATTATCGGCATGCTACTTTACTTCTTTCGCAATTATAGAGTAAGATTTAAAGTTGCATATGTAACTACATTAAAATATTCTTACGAAATGCTTTTTAAATAAATATATTTAATGTAATATTAAGGTGGAGAGAAAATTTTTTTCATTTTGAAAAGGAGTTCTACTAAAGTGATGTCTCTACTTTTAAAATCACACTTTTTCATGTTTTTATTTAGTTTTCATCTTATCTGTTCGATTACCTTCTATTTTTACTTGCCAAATCCTTCAATTTTATAGTTATTGTCTGATGCTTTACAGCATTTTGAAGCGCTACAAAATGGTGAACAACATGAGGCCAGAACTATGAAATTGGAGGCTATTTGGAGGATTTTGTAACTTTGACCCTTTGCAAGAAAAATGGGGGTAGTCGCCATAGTTAAAATTGCAATTACATAAAAACATGAAAAAGTGTGATTTTAGAAGCAAAGACAGCATTTTAGAACTCCTCTTTTTCAAAAATCAAAACAAATATTACTCCACCCTAATGTAGTATGTATAAAGAAAAGCTAAGTTGGATTAAGGGAGTTGGTACTTTAGATTAGAAGGGTAATGTCAAAATTTCTTGCCGAATTTCTGATGCTCAGCTATCTAGGAAATTTTCACGTTCAAATTTTGTAAAAAGATTCTTTCATATATTGATAACTCACTCTACAAAAGCCAACACATTCTTTCTATTGACTAATATATCTATATCAATGTAATTTACCAGCAATTCTGCCAGTCTTAGGCGTCATTTATATAATAACTTGAAATGAACAAATCATTGGTCTGAACTTTTTCTGAATTGAATCGGCCACTTATAGTAACAAAAAAATCAATTCCTTATCTCAAAGCAACTGTGACCTAGTTTTTGACCTGCTACTTTACTTAAAAATAGGATACTCAATTTTGGAAGTGATAAAAAATTTCGTTGTAGCATTAAAAAATATGAACATAAATCATCTCCCAAAGAAACATTCTTATAAAGATCAAAACCTTATGACCTTCGGAACACTAAAAACTTTACCTACGTATACTAAAAAATTAAATTCTTAAGAATGGTTTGGTTAATGGAGTGCTTTTTAAAAAATTGAAACTACAGCACTTGTTACTTTCTCACTAAACGTTTCCTTTTGTTGTGTTCTTCTTATTATAAAATGATTTTCTAGAAAATTCTCTGTGTGTATTTGATAGCAATTTCAAATTAAACCGCCATTCAAATTACGTAATAAAAATACTCAATTGCAGTATTAAAGATTTATCATTAAACAAAATCTTCAATTTTGATGTGGATAAAGTTTTTGAAGCACTTAGAATGTTTCTTCAATATATCTATAGAAAAAAAGAAAATATAAAAGATCTCCATAAACCAGAAGATGCACGTCTACTAATAAAGATATTGTCCACACTAGAAATTCATAATTTAATTGCTTTAAAAAATCCAGAAACATTCACTATGACCTACGAAAATTCTTTAAGCCTTTTATTCATTCAACACATTCTAAACCCTTCTCGAACCACATTATCTTCGACAACCTTCCGAATATGTCACTGTGAGAACATTATTTTATAGTAAGCATTCTATGATTATATTGATTTATTTTTTACTATGACCTACAAAAGTTCTTTAAGCCTTTTATTCATTCAACACATTCTAAACCCTTCTCGAACCACATTATCTTCGACAACCTTCCGAATATGTCACTGTGAGAACATTATTTTATAGTAAGCATTCTATGATTATATTGATTTATTTTTTACTATGACCTACAAAAGTTCTTTAAGCCTTTTATTCATTCAACACATTCTAAACCCTTCTCGAACCACATTATCTTCGACAACCTTCCGAATATGTCACTGTGAGAACATTATTTTATAGTAAGCATTCTATGATTATATTGATTTATTTTTTACTATGACCTACAAAAGTTCTTTAAGCCTTTTATTCATTCAACACATTCTAAACCCTTCTCGAACCACATTATCTTCGACAACCTTCCGAATATGTCACTGTGAGAACATTATTTTATAGTAAGCATTCTATGATTATATTGATTTATTTTTTACTATGACCTACAAAAGTTCTTTAAGCCTTTTATTCATTCAACACATTCTAAACCCTTCTCGAACCACATTATCTTCGACAACCTTCCGAATATGTCACTGTGAGAACATTATTTTATAGTAAGCATTCTATGATTATATTGATTTATTTTTTACTATGACCTACAAAAGTTCTTTAAGCCTTTTATTCATTCAACACATTCTAAACCCTTCTCGAACCACATTATCTTCGACAACCTTCCGAATATGTCACTGTGAGAACATTATTTTATAGTAAGCATTCTATGATTATATTGATTTATTTTTTACTATGACCTACAAAAGTTCTTTAAGCCTTTTATTCATTCAACACATTCTAAACCCTTCTCGAACCACATTATCTTCGACAACCTTCCGAATATGTCACTGTGAGAACATTATTTTATAGTAAGCATTCTATGATTATATTGATTTATTTTTTACTATGACCTACAAAAGTTCTTTAAGCCTTTTATTCATTCAACACATTCTAAACCCTTCTCGAACCACATTATCTTCGACAACCTTCCGAATATGTCACTGTGAGAACATTATTTTATAGTAAGCATTCTATGATTATATTGATTTATTTTTTACTATGACCTACAAAAGTTCTTTAAGCCTTTTATTCATTCAACACATTCTAAACCCTTCTCGAACCACATTATCTTCGACAACCTTCCGAATATGTCACTGTGAGAACATTATTTTATAGTAAGCATTCTATGATTATATTGATTTATTTTTTACTATGACCTACAAAAGTTCTTTAAGCCTTTTATTCATTCAACACATTCTAAACCCTTCTCGAACCACATTATCTTCGACAACCTTCCGAATATGTCACTGTGAGAACATTATTTTATAGTAAGCATTCTATGATTATATTGATTTATTTTTTACTATGACCTACAAAAGTTCTTTAAGCCTTTTATTCATTCAACACATTCTAAACCCTTCTCGAACCACATTATCTTCGACAACCTTCCGAATATGTCACTGTGAGAACATTATTTTATAGTAAGCATTCTATGATTATATTGATTTATTTTTTGGACAATAATAATTTATGCTGTTATTTAAATTTTTTTTATTATAAATCACTGGAAATTTCTTACTTGAATGTGATGCCAACTGGTTTTGTTACCTTTGTTCTTGCATGTATTTGTTTTAACTCTTAGATAAAATACTTACATACTACTTGTAAAACGATTCACTATCAACTACAAATTACAAAACTAAATAATACATATTTAATTTGCAAAGTAATTGAGCAAGTTAAGGGACTATGAAATTCGGCGAGTATTTATAACTAATGTCTCCTTACTTTCATTAAACTATAAATTGCATTGATAAAAAGGAATGTAATAGTGTTAACTTCCCATTAACAAATTTAAATAATTTTCTAATAATGGAACAATTCAAAAATGGATTTTTAGCTTTTTCTCTGGTCATTCTCAGAGGCAAATCTGAAAAGGAAATAAAAAACATAATTCCATTAATACTGACTTTGTCTGCTTCAATTGCCACTGACAGAAGAATACCTAATGAATTGGAGCATGTAATTAATTGCATTCACTTCTTGCAAATAGTAAAATTGTTGTAAATGTCTAATCTTCTCCAACAGCATTCTAACAGTTATATTTGCTGGAGTTACCTTATTAAATACTCTTTAAATACTTTGTAAATAAGATATTTTTATCAACATTTGGATTTAATTGCACAGGTATATGGACTTAATAATCTCTACTTTAGATTAAAATTGCAAATTGCTTTTCCCTCAGTGCTCACTAACTAAATGACATTTCCCTCTAAAAGTGTTCTCGTTAGACACTCCTCCGAAATATTGTAAAGACACGGCAGTGCTTCACAGCAAATGTACCTCTTTTACTTGTGAAAATGCATTAATTTATATTTGCAAAATGGACTAAATTTCAGAAAAAAATAATAAAATGCAAAAAATGGAGCATTGTTTTGAAGTTGTCCGAAATTATTCAGAGAACCTCTTATTGCAAAATCGCCAAGTTCTTAAGCTTGAATCAGATGAAAGCAAATTTGCTTTTATGTGTACATCTGAATATTGGAAAAAGATATAGCTTGCAAAAATCATTCAAACGCTTGAGAAACCAACTTTTAAGCTTGTAAAGCCGTTTCAAAGATTTGGGAGCAATTTTTTTGAAAACTGAATAATGAATTCCCATCTACTTGCAGGCGTAGTTGAAATACGGTCATACTCAAGATATAAGCACTTTTTGCTTAATAATGATATTAATTCAACAGTTCATCAAGATACTTTGCAATTTGGTCACTTGTGTTCTTGGCGGCTTTGCAATTCTAGGGAAATCTGAAACCAAGTTATGAATTAACTCAAAGGTTAATTTGGCAGTTACATTAAAGAAAAAACAACTCTACCAAGAGATGGCGATGCCTTAATACTGTGGACGAAAAATGGAGCAAATCGAAATGTGATATTTTGGGTTTATTAATAAACACTATACAACAGCGGTTTGCAAATGATCATACAAATGGAATATATTTAAAATTAGTTAGTCTTAGAAATTAATATCTACTAAAAAATCTTGCAATTGATTTTGATAAGTCATTTTAATTGCTCTGAAAACATAAGTCAGGAGTGAATTAATTACACCATATTTAATCTGAAAGAAAACAGGCAAAAAATAAAAGGTATAGAGTTTACAACTTGTAAAGTAGAAAATTGATAGAAAAATACATTGAAAGTTTAGAACGAAAATGTAAAGTAACAAACCTATAGATTGTCCCCATGTTGTAATAAACTTCGGACAAGTTCTCAGTAGCATTGAATGTTTCCACAACTGATTGATAGATGACTAAACTCTCCGTAAATTCTTCTTTTTGAAGAAGCAGCGAACCTAAATGAGAGTAATGTAAAATTTCTGAACATCTATAAGGTTTACAAACTTTAGAGAAAAAGGAAACGATAATGATTAACAATTATCATAAAGTAATGCCCCAGTAAAAGACTTATTTAAAATTCTACATTATAAATACAAATACATTAAAAATATTAAAACTATTACATTATCAGTGAAACGTTGAGCAATTAACCTAGAAATTAGATCATGAATAAGACTACTTTTCACATCAAGCACAGTGCTCATCGGGCCGAATTTTGTACTTGAAGCCCGACATGAACTATGCATTTTTTACCAAGACAGAACCCGGCTTTAAACCAAAAAAATAGATCAGATTCCTGGTGTGTACACACTCAAAATATATTCAGAAATGTTTTATTATTTTTTTCCCAAGTACTTTTAATGTCATACTTCAATTGTAGCATATATCATTATTCTAATGAACCGAGACTACTATTTACATGTATTATAATAACTACCGTAGAACCGAGCTACTTTGAACAGACATAAAATGATTCATTGCGCTACATTTTCAAAATAAACAATATTTTGAATCATTTTTTATAAATTAGAATTCAAGGATTCAAGGTGTATAATTGCATTTGTTAAGGCCTGTTATGTCATATCTGGAACTTGTTGCCAGGCATTGGTAAAATAGAATGATTTAATGTTTAGCTTTATACGGTTGTGTTTAACAGGGATGCTTAATATTGAAAGTTTGTTTGGCTTTGTATCGGCTTTGGCTGCGTTATACACTTTGAAGTAACGACTGCACCCTTTGTTGAAAAGTGAGATTGCTAAACTTTTTTACGTGATTGATGACTATTTTATATACTTTTTAGTTCTAAAACACTTCTATGACATTATAAAGATGAAATCTGAATTTTAACTAGATGGCATGTGTAACTATTCCAAGAGGGTAAATAACTCTGACTTGGTGCTATATGAGCAGAATTGGGCTACTTTGAATGCACTCAAATTAGCCCCCATGTACATCGGATTTCGATGTGAATGATAGCAGATTTGTAAAACTATATAAATTCAATGCATAACTAAGCTTATTGTTGCTTAAAGAATATATAAATGTATTGTCTCTTTTGCAGTAAAGCCTGCCATATTTATAGGTTTAGTACCCATACCGCCACAGGACTATTACGATACCACAAAACAAATAATTTTGCTATATTGTATAGGTCATACCGCTAAAACCCAGCGGCAAATTAAATGAAAAAAAAAAGCATTTTATTAAGTATAATTAATTTTTATTAATTATATAAACAGTATAATCACTTCATAGAATATTATTGATTTTGTCAAATATTTAAAAATTAAAATTTAATATAATTGATCGATGTTTACCCAGTTTGCTGTATTTTTATTTTACTTCGAAGCTTGCAACATTTGTTTATTTATGGAATGTACTAAAGAAAAAGTATATTTTTTGATAGAAAGTGCCCGCAGAAACAATATGAATGCGTCGGAAATTTATGATTTCATTAATTCAGCGTGGCCTAATGAGTGCTTGTCAGTGTCACAAATTCGAGCGGTATGCCAGCAATTTCGAGAAGGACGAGACAGCTTCGAGCGGTTAAGAGGTAGTGGCAAACAGAAAAGTGAACTTCGATTGCAGAGTGTTGACCAAGTGACGCGTTTACTTGCAGAAGATTCTACAATGTCGGTGCAACGAATAGCTGATGCGTTAAACATATCTCACACAATGGTTCAGCGCATCTTAAATGAAGATCTTCAAAGAATTTGGTTGAAAACGAAATGGGTTCCCCATACCTTAAATGAAGCCAATAAAGCGATGCGTGTCCAATGTTGTGAAGATTTGATAGTTGCATTGTCAACAAGACTTTGCAAATCAAATTTGGTAACAGTAGACGAAAAAATGTTTTACTGCAGAAAACTCATGCCGCGACATACAATTGGCAGCTGGTTAAGCGCTGCTGGTGACGAACCCCAACTACAGACTGCTAAGCGGACTGCTTTGGAGAATAAGTTTCATGTGATCATAGCTGTGACTCAAAAAGGACATCATTTTTTTCAAATATTGACACGAAACGAATCTGTCGACTCTGAACGATACATTAAGTTTCTAAGTGATTTGGAAAATTTTCTCAGAAATCAACCAGATCCAATTCTACCCGAAAATATGAGACTGCAGCATGATAATGCGCGCCCACATACCTCAAGAGCCACTGCAATTCACATTGCACAAAGGAATATTAGGCTTCTCCCACAACCTCCCTATTCACCGGACGTGAACTTGTGCGACCGCTACGTGTTTCCACGCTTGGAAGCGCTACGAAGTGATTTCAATACACGAGCGGAAATCGAGAACTTCCTCAACGAACATTTACCACAATTCACTCCACGAAGAATGAATAAAGCGTTGGTGGAAATGGTAGCCCACATGGCAAAGATCGTGGAAAATGGTGGTTCTTATATCTAAAAAAATTGATACATAATTCATATTCGTTCTTCAATTGACTTTCTTGTTGTTGTTTTACTTAATAAAATGTTGCTTTTGTTTCATCTAATTTGCCGCTGGGTTTCAGCGGTATGACCTATATAAATGTCAGGTGACTAGAAATTGCATCACCAAGTCTGTCTACATCAACTATATGTCACTCTCTGCTTCCATTGGTATGCCATCCGACAGTGCCTCAACAACACTGCCAATTTCCACTATCAGTAGAAAGCAAGAAGAGCAAAGGCAATGCATGGAATAGACAAAGCACAAAACCAACGTGGGCTGCTTAATCATATTTTGTGATAAGTTACGAATTGTCCTTCCAATAGAGGACTGAATTTGATCAATAAAATGCAAAAACTAGTGTCAATTAACATGTTTCTGTTCTATACGCAATACACTAATATTAACGTTTACTCTCATAAAAAGATCTCAATATTGAATTATGTAACAATAACTGTGCTAGTATCAAAAAATCTACTATATATTCAGTGCTTATATAATGTACTTGAGTTCAAAGTAGCAATGAGGAAGGTGTTACTTTCACTATCACACTTAAGGGAAAATTAAATCAAATTTGAGCTAAAGTTATCCCTAATGATATGCTAAAATATAGTTCAAACTAGATCCTCATCTCAAATGAGCTTTGTGCAGGGCTTCATCAAAGTTCGTACATTTATGTAAATGTTTTAAATTCGTCCCGCTTTACGGTACTTGCTAAAACGAAAACAATAAGAAAATCCTATCGAAAAAAACCAACAGACCCGAAAGAAAATAACCAAATTGAAACTATAACCCGAAATCGGATCGAGTTTATACCTGTTTATGAGCCAGATTTAAGCATTGGTTCCAATGACTACCACTATTGGTATTTTTATACTTCGCTTGAACAATGAAAACATTAAAAAACAGCATAACATAAATTGAACGAACCGTGTAATACCATCAATTGGAAGTTTGCAGAAGGCAATGACTGGATTTTTTGAGTGAGAAGAAACTCTGCTTTATCAAGATCCTTCTAAACAATAGAATGGAATTCTTTAAAAAACACACAGATAATTATAATTGTAATTATTTTCTAAATGAGCTGCCAAATAAGGCATCTAGATAGACACTTGGAACCCAAAGCCTACCTTTTCATTCTGATAAAATTTAACAAGATTGACAAAACCAGGAATGTGAGATGGCTTTGTTTTAACGGACAGTTGAAACATTTGCTCAGATTCGTCCAAAAGACTTTGTTCCAAATAACATTCACCTAAAAATATATGAACAAAATTCAACATAGCACCAAACAAACAAAATATTTTGGACACCAAACTGGCACAATCAATCTTAAAAATAATTAGGCAGTGCCTACAAATGACTCGGTAGGAAACCTTAACTCTGACTGCTAGTCAATCTTTGACGAATGAGGTCAAATATATTACAGTTTCGGGTAATTATGAACGTTTGCTCAATTCTACACATTTTCTATTTCTTCATCACTGAATAAGCTGGATGCTTAATGATTTTAGTATGAAATATTAATAAAACTGCATAGTGGGATATTTCTTGGGGTAAACAAAAGTGCAATTCGCTCATTCGATTTTATAATTTTACAAAAACACATTTAATTTGTTGCTTTGAAAATTAGCAAGCCAAATAAAGCTTCACGAGTCTAGTCGTTGTCAAGAAGCAATGGATGAAATTGGTAAAATTTCCGCCAAAGACAACAAGTAACTGGCTCAATTGATAAGGTCAGAAAAACGGATTCCTCTACCTAGACACATTGATGCATTGTAATTTGCATTAATTTGAAAAATTTCAACAGAATATATTTGATAAAATAGGTTTAAAATGCGTATAAATTAAGAATACCAATTAAATTATAAATGCTGTGAGGAGAAAATGATTGCGGCCGTTTTTCCAATGCCTCATTCAACAATTCCAGTGCTTCCTAAATATATTTTGTGTTTTTAAATACTACATTGTCTAAATATAAACATCTTACAGTGTAGATTTATAACTTTAACAAAACTATTTCCTTTTGAAATTTTGTGAAAAGTAAAACAAAATTCATAAACAGAGTTCGCATAAAAGTAAAAAGATTAACTAGTCAGACATTGTCTTATTACGAATCTTACTTCTTTTTATACATTAGAAGTAAGATTCGTAAGGTATACTCTTTTGACAAACTTGACCGGCAAAAGGTCTATAACTAACATCAATTGATGCAGTAAAAAGAGTTTTGTGTATCAAGGTGCACAGAGAAGATTTTTTTCTATGGAAATCTATCTATCTATTATCATTATTATTATAATATTGTGTAATCCTAGATATTACATAATTATTAGAGAGGGAGTAATAAATAACTTATAAATGTATTACATGAACGGTAACAAGCACTCACAGGTATTCGATTTTGAGATCGATAAAGCCTTCCTAGATTATAGAGTGAAGAAATTAATCCAAACTTATAACTTCTTTGATCCTTGATACCTTCCCCTGAAATATGAATAGCTTTCAGAAGGATCTCTTCCATTTCTTTTTCCCGATTCTGCTTCTCCAAACAAAGGGCCAAATTTAAATAAGCGACTAAACAAAAACTGTAATTAAACGAAAATAGAGAATACATAAGATATTTCCAAATTACTTCCTGTAAAATTCAAAGAGATAACACTACTAACCAAATAACTGCGATACAATTCCAATTTTATGAGTTTATGTGTATTAATTGATGAATGCTAGAATCAAATAATTCAAATATACCTGTGAAAAATGGCCGACACAAAAGAGCATTGCGATAGGCATGTTCAGCCATTAGAAAATCTCCATGATTTTGATACAAGACTCCTCTAAAAATAAAATATAGACATTATTAAAGAGGGAAAATCTTACAAATTGTAGTGCGTGTCGCCCATATTCCCGCGAACTTGAAGAGCGTTTTTATACGACGCTTCCGCAAGTTCAAACAAATTCCGTGATGCGTAAATATTTCCCAGATTACTCCAAGCTAAACAAACAATTTAATGCAAATATATATATATAACTAAAAATCAACGAGGTCTCTGTCTAAAATTCATATTAAACTAAGAAGAATATTCACAGAACAAGATGCTGCGGATTTCTTCTACAAAGTTGTATGCCAATTATTTTAATAAAGCAAGGTTTCTGCTCAAATTTATCCGCTTAATAGGGAGAGGACAAAATTGTAAATTCTTGACTATGATGATATATGTAAGATAAATTTTATGTATATAAATCTAGTGTCGGTAATTGCAAGTTTAGAAATGAAATGAAACCTTTTGCCGGATTAACTTCAGTACCAGAAACATAAAGACTTTCTTCCGTAAGCCAATCATAATTGCGCAGGACAGTGCGGCATGACTGGGACAGCAGAAGCACAAATGCCATCAATTTAATAAGGTTTTCATGGAAAGAGGAAAATTTTGCGAAATGTCGGAAGGCTAAAGTTAATAAAAGACAAAATCCTAGACTTGGCATGTAAAGAACACGCTCCGCCAACACGAATCTAAAATGTAAAAGATAACCATCATTATTGACGCGCAAACATTAATAAATGGTTTGAATGAAAACAAAATTTATTTTTTGGTGAGCATTTGCAAAATGAATTCTTGCATTTGCACATGTGATCAGTATTGTTAATTGGAAATTCAAATGATAATTTTAATCATAATTGAATTGACTACTATCAAAATTATGAAAACCAGAATACGAACCCAACATAAAAGAATAGATTTGTGGCAGGCAGAAATGGCAGCACAAGAAGCAGAACAGCAAGTAATGCCGCGTCAGCATCCGAAAGAGGTTGTGAGCATCGCATTGCAAACGCTGAAGCGAAAAAACTACGACGATTGCTGGCGCGTTGTTCTAAATTAAAATTTTCGTCATAGCGATCGTCATAAAGAATAGCTGATGATTCAGCCAAGGAACGCATTAGCCGAACAGTCAATGACCAGGCAGGCACATAGAATATCAGTGAGAGAAATAGTCTGTGATCCCAGAGTTTTGTTACCAATGGAACGGCGTCCATGCTCCAATCAAAAGATAGTCGCCATGGACAAAGTAAGAGCCACATGTTTGCAACTGGAAGATAAGTGAATGTGAGGAGACGAATGTACCAAGCGGAATGAGCGGCAGGATTGTCACTGGCAGAGAATGACGGAACAGCAGATCCCATTACAAGATACCTAATAAAACTTATTGAAGAATCACAATATATTATTGATTAAAACTATGTTAGTATTTAGTAGATTTTAAGAGACATGCAACAAAGTTAATTGAAACCTCTATACCTTCAGAAAAAAGATAGATCTCTTGTTAGATTTATTCATAACTTTGTTTCGTTTTGTGAAGTTCAATTCTTGATTAAAAAATCAATACCTTAGGAATAATATTAGAAAAATGGTGATGCTGAGAGCAATATATGACGCAAGAATTGGCCTCAATGCTTTGCTTCTAAACAGTAGTCCCAACCGGAAAGGATGCAATCGTGTAACAGTGCAGATGTCGTAAAGGAAGCAGATGCCGAGAACAGTTATTCCAGTTTCTTTAAACAAAAGCGAGATGATTGCAAATAAAACACAACAGGCGAAACAGATCCACGCATGCTGCACATAGTAGTATCTAAATAGTGGACTCATAAATATTTTACTTTTGACTTTAATAACATTGGATTATACTGAAAAAACTGGAACAATTAAAAAATTGAAAATTAATGAGGGACTTGCTTTTGGAAATAAATTACAAAAAATGAACGTAACGCCTTTCGTTTGTGGTTTTCTAATTAGCATTGTTGTTAATGACCATCAGGATGAAAAAAGTTTAAATTTTTTGAAACACCATGGAAGAATTCTATAAAGGAAGATGAGATGAACATATTTGTAACAACTGATAGAACAAGTGAGACTTCGGGATATCAGAAGTGTATATTCTGGAATATGGACGTGCTTTGATCGATGATTCAAAACGATTCGAAACAAAATCAAGGGTGACAGCTAAAAACTTCTAAACTATTATTTTGCTCTAAACTATACGAATTTATGTTTCACCGACCAGAGGCAACAAACGATTACATTCCGCAAAATGAATTTGAGTTATTCACAAATCATAATATAGCTTAAGAAGAAACAAGTTTTTGCATGATTTCAATATCATAATTCGTAAGACACTCTAAATAAAGTGTTTCCAACAAAAATATGTCATTAAAATATTATGACTTTGGAATAAAATTACATGATTAAGTCACAATGTGTACAAATGTACAAAGTCAATTTCAATGAAAATATTAACAATAGAAAAACTTTCTTAATGTCATCAGAAACAATTGAGACTAGCAAGCGCTGAGCCACCATATAAAATTTTTTAGCACTTCCATACAATGTATATATATATATATATATATATATATATATATATATATATATAGTATATATATATATATATATATACTATAATTATTAATTTTTAATTAATCTCAGAGGTACATACTTGCTGGAATGGATTGTTTCGTATTGGGAAAGCAGTTGATTATTTGATTCTGACATTGATAGGCCTCTGTGCTTAGACAAGAAAGGGGATTCGAAATCCGACTCCACTCGAATTTTGAAAGACTGCCTCGACACGACACGAAGCGAAATATCCCGACTCGAGGGGCCTAGTTTTTCTATACATGCGATATTTGAAAACAATTTTACATAGTGTTCCTATGATTTCACGGTTTATGAACACATAAAAGCCCACTTTGAAGTTATATATAAAACATCTTCAAAATTGAACTAACATACTAATTGCATTATCGAAGTATTAAATCAATTTGAGCACACCCAAAGAAGTTCAGCATAACTACTTGTTTTGTGCAAAGTAATTTTTTGTTTGCATTCTATTCTTGTTAATATAGCTATTAAGCGAAAATGTACGAAGCATATTTTAAAAGAAAAATGAACAAATTATATATTTGATCTAAAAGCGAAAAACTAAACCGCTTTTGGATACAGTTTAAAAAAGACTATGTTCCTAATGAACACATTCACGATATATTTTCATTTGATGGACAATACCTGAATGTAATGTGATAAAGATATGAAATAAAGGCAATGAGGAAAAAGAGAGCAGATCCAACGTCAGCTCGGCCGACAATTCCAGCAACTGCTTCACAGTGAATGGGATGGACTGAAAATAGAATAGTGCAAAATAAACTCCAGAGGTAATCTAAATAAAAACCTCAATTGGCGATCTATTCTGAGCTATAAATCTAACGAAATAACGTAAAGTTATGAGCAAACATTTATTCCATAACTAAGTCCAAAAGTTCATAATAGTACTGATGTGAAAGCAATGAATTAATTAAACGAAATGTACGAATTTTAATTTAACAGAATCCAACCTGAACACAATTTTAACGTTACATATTTAGCCCGGCCCAGATCAAGCAAAGATTGTAAGAAACTGCCCGAATGATGGATCAGAGTCTATAATATTATCAATTACCTAGAGATGGACATGGGCGTGCCAGTCTGCGGGCCATGATGGCCGGTCCAAGCATTTAATAAATTACGGGTGAATTAAAATAGTAGTAACAACCAGAACCAAATAAGGCTTGTTTGTTTGCTTGGCATTTGTTTCCATGGCGCTAGAAAATGCCTATGAACAATAAAATTAATGATCACTATGGATCATCAATAAATTTAATGGGCCAAGAAATTTAATTTAGCCCATGTCCACTACACGGTCGGGTCAAACCGCTTCTAGCCATATAAAATCAAGATAATTTCTGTGATCAAATATAGCACATGCCAATATCAATAATTACGCCTAAATTTACATTCTGCTTACTATTCTAAATTTAAGTGATTGGTAATTATGATGCTGTTATGACAGAAAAATTAATAGATCAGATGCAGTAAAATTCTTGATCTCCACGATCTAATTTGATTTAATATCACTCTATGATGCAAAAAATCAGTGTTTTCAAACAATTACATGTTTCCTTCTTTAATATTGTCGTGAATTAACAGCAGAGCATTTCCATAGTCCTATTTTGTCATGGACGGGAGATTTGGACGCCTTAAAACTGATGATTATAGAAATCAAGAGCAACAGCCAAAATCGAAATAGGATGAATACTTGTAGGTTAGGTACCTGCAACTTATAGTACAAAAATTTCAGTATATATGAACAAGGTCGATTAATATTTTGTCATGGACGGGATAGCGCACAGATTCACCATTCGACAATATTCATCTTATATTCTCTACTCGTGCGAATTGCAGCGGGCTATGGACATATAAAAAGGTCGCATGATAGAATGGTATGCACCCTTCTATAAGACAATCCAAATATTTCAATGTGCATCAGGTAGCGGGTACTATTTGCAATCGAAATTAGCATATCAGTGTCATGAACGGAACATAGTGCGAATCATGTATTCCTAAAATTATCTGCTATCAAAAGAAAGTACTACATTATGTCGAATACATCATACTTCTTGTTCAGCATATCATATGTAGTTATTTTATATGAAAAAGTTGCAGATAAACAGTTTTGCAAGATAATGCCAAAATTTCCAATGGTTTACAGATAATTTTTTACTACTATCTGTCGGCATTAATGTACAAATTTAATTTACTACTACTGTTTCAAACTCATAAAGTATATTTTGATGATTAAATCTATTTTTGCGTATTGGGCTCTTTTGTCAAATAGCTTTGCGAAATTTTACATGAGCAAAATTTACATGTATTTCAATTTGGTTTAGGTTACCATTGTAAGTACTATTAAATTTTACATTAGGTCATATTTTTAAATATGCAAAAGATTCACGAAGTTAATTTCTAGTGTTATCCACTAAATAATCTATTACAATACGCCCTAACCCTATAAATCACTTGAAAGAAAAAAGCCAGGGTCATTAAGAATGCACAGTTCATTCAGGGTCACCCTAAGCCATTCATCAACTGACGGCTCATCTCATCATCACGAAAAGTTTACAAAACTTTTCGTTATCAAATGCAGATAAAACTATATTATAGTTTGAAATCTTCCATATAGAGATCTCTAAATTTCAATTATCAAATATACTATTGCCGTTTAAAAATATTGAAAATATTTGCCTCAATCATATAAAAGACAAGAGGTCGATATTTTCAGGAATTTTAATTTTGCTGTCTCTGGTTGACTTTTCTGGAAAATGCCCAGCAGTTACATTTGATTACTTTGCGAGTTTTTGTGGAAATAATGGGCATTAGTGAATGTATGACAATTTGTATATTTCATTATTAGTGCAAAAATGCTATATGTTCACTTTTTGTTTTTAAGCAGGATTTTGTAAAACATCCAACAAACATATTTAATGACATGCAACATCATTGATTGTTTGTGTTATTGTGCTACAATAAATCACATTTTGTCTTAAAGCAATATTTGGTTGTAGTTAATAGATTTGGAAGTTAGCTTCGACATTCATCATATTTCATTTCAAGAACATCTAAAATCCAAGTTCAGATATATTTACTCATTTGGATAATAAATAATTTTAGAATCATCATATTTCTGCAAAATTTGTGCAAAGATTGATTATTTTGTCCTGAAAGAAACAAAATTATTTGTTGTTTATTTATCACATTAGGGGGTGATACACGGTCAAACTTAATTGCTATGTAAACAACAAATCGCAAGCTGGAAGGTCAGTGAGGTGACACACGATCCAGTTTGTGTGTCAAACTTGCAGATATAACCCTATTTCAACTAGAATCTAATTTAACACTTTCGGTAAAAATTTTATTGCTTTCACTAATAATATAGGCTGTATCATAAAAAAACGACCGCCAGAAAACATATTTTTATTTATATGCATACAAGCATTATACAAACAACAATCATATGACGTTATTTTTACCCAACTCACATAAAATGAAAATGAAATAATTACACACAGACACACACACTCAATTAACACGTGTTTATAATCATATGTTGATTTCCTCACAAATTTAGAACATTTTTTAACGTCAGCAGCAGGTCCCAATTCTTCCGGAAAACATGAGGCTACAGCATGACAATGTCAGACCTCATTCAGCTGCAGAAACATCACAATATTTGGACGGAAGAAACATTCGCCTTATTCCGCAGCCGCCCTATTTGCCGGATGTAAATCCTTGCGATAGGTATATCTTCCCACGGCTAGAAGCACTTACAAAACCCTTTGAGTCATCTCAAGAAATTAGTGACTTTCTCGCGGCTGAGCTGCCAAAGTTCGCGAAACAAAGAATGTACAAAGCCTTGGAAGATGCCGTAGATCACATGAGGAAGATAATAGAAATAAATGGTAATTACATCTAAACTCGTGTCGCCGTTTTTTTGCTTTGGTTCAATCATTTTAAATACATATTTGTGGTAGTTTTTTATGATACAGCCTATATATTCTACTATGTACAACAAACGAAGAAAGCTAGCAAATTTAAAAAAATGCAAATCAAAAGATAATGAATACTATAGAATGTATAAACAATGTGTAGAAAACTATAACTGAAATTTTACATTAATATCTTCTATTCCTCGAACTTAATTTTTTTCCAATTTCAATGAACAGATTTATTAGAAATTTTTAAAACAATCTTGGTCTAGCAAGCCGAAAATTTAAAAACAAACTTTAAACGTTATTATAAAACATTATTATAGGACACTATAGCATGTTTCGGTTTTCGGCTGAGCTTGTTGATAAAATTAAAATTGAAATTTTTAAAGGAATTACTGATGAAAATGAAGCTACAAATTACAATCAGCAAAAGCCAAGACTCCATTGCATAATCTATTTCAAAAACTTGATAAAGATATGACAGCAGAGACACTTCTCTGGTTATTTAAAGGAGCCAATGATAACTACGCGGTAAATTCAAATACTACTGAAGTTACTGTAAATAATCCTGCTAGTGACTTAAATGAAATTTCTACACAAGTTAAAGTAAATTATTCTGCTGATGACTTCAGTGAAACTCCGAAATTTAAGAAAAGCATCTCAAAAGAAATACCTTCAGACACATCCATACTATGCATAGGAAACGCCTTATTGAAATCTGTAAGAACTGATAAATTGATTAGGAACCAAAATTAATGCTTCCATTCTTATCGTGGTCGGAACACAGAGGATCTAACATACAAAAGCATTAAAATAGAAAGTGTTATGCTTAATACAGGCCATTGAAACTTTCAAATCTAACATCTTAAAAATTTGATGGAAGAGGTTTGCCAAAAATGTACACCTAGAAAAATTGTATTAATGGAAATCACCCATATCTCAAAAGAAAAATGAAAAACAATAACTACATTTACTATTATAATCAAGTGTTAAATGAAATCACTGCAAGAAATTCATCGGTTGAGATTATTAAAGTGTATGGCCTGTTCATGCTAGGGGTTTTAGAAATCAAATAAACAGTGGATTATTAGCTAAAGATGGTATTCATCTATCACAACGTGGTTTGTCAATGATATTTAGACTAATTGAAACTTATTTTAATCACTCATCTTAAATCTGAAAAGGCTCAACCAGCAACGAGGACTTGAAAAACCCATGAGCATTTCATACCGGTATAATTCCGCAACAGTACGTAAATGAATATGGTATATAGAAACAGTGAATGTTCAAAGAACTATTCCAAAGGACGAGGAAATATCTATTCTCCTGGAAATAATTACTTTGCTAAAATGAAGATGGAGAAGGTTAATTATACGTAAGCCACAAATTATAGAACAATTCCTATCACCAATCCACTATCGAAAATTCTAGAAAAATTGTTGTGCAAGCAGATACAGAATTAAATAAAAGTTAATAACATATTGCCACCAAACCAATTTGGCTTTCGTGAAGGTTTTTGCACTGTTGATGTTCTATTGTCCCTAACCGAAAATACAAGATTCTATCTTAATCAAAATATCTGCAGCATCATTGCAATGCTTGATTTGAGTAAAGCTTTTGACAGTTTAGACTTCAAAATTCTATATAATAAATTACAAAAGTATGGTTTTGACACTAATTCTCGGAAAATAATTAACAGCTTTTTAAATAATAGATTACAAAGAGTAAAGCTACATAATGTATTTTCAAAGTATATCAGGACCAACAAAAGAGTGCCGCAGAGCACAGTAATGGAACCAATATCTTTCTCTTTACATGTGTAAGATATAACTGATGCCATTACCAGTACCAAAATATTGCAATATGCAGATGACACATGCATAATTTGTAGAAATGTGAGACTAATTGTTGCAACAAACAACCTAGAAGCAAATATTCAGAGTGTTAGGAAGTATTTTCAGCAAAATAAACTAAGTATGAATAACGAAAAAACCCAATTCATTCTCTTTTTCCTAATGAAACCAGCACTATTGCCAAAACGATTTCTTTCAAAGTTTCACATGATATACCTCCCGTGGAACAGTCGAACACTGTAAAATATGTGGGTGTTGAGATCGAGAATAAACTTAGATTCGACAGTTTCATCAACAGGAAGATTAAGAGATTGGCCAATGGAATTTGCTACCTAAGACAAATACGAGACATTACACAAAGCAAGGATGTGCTGTTTGTACTTGTGGTAAGCAACTTTCTGTACGCTTGTGTATTGCTTGAAAACATAAATTTAGCAGAAAATGAACGGTTAAATAAGATCCTTAACTGGTCATCTCAACGTTGTTCAAGTTTAGCAAACTTCAAACAGGTGAAATGTTGCAAGAGATAAAGACGTTATCACCAATTTACTACATGAAGTACGTGAGCCTCGTAAATATGTTTAAGCTAGCTATTGCAACAAAATTTCTAAAAAAATTTTTCAATTACAATAAACGAACTAAGACCTGCATAAATAACATCACATGCAAAAGTGAATACTGGAGAAGATCGTTTACATTTGCCAGCAGCAAACTATGGAATAAATTACCAGAGAGGCACAAATAACATAAAAACATTTCAACGCTTACTAAAACAGAACTTGTTAGCTAACCAATATCAATTAGGCTCATCAAAACGATTAAACACTTGGCGAAACATTTTAAATCTTTGAATTGAAATTATTTTATTTGTAAATAGGTGTGTGTGTGCGTGTGTTTATTTTTAATTATTATTTTTAGCTTAGTTTGTAGTATTTGTAAGCCTTTTGTACATACTTATTTTTAAATATGTATATATGGATTTGGAGGTGCTACAAACTGAAACAAGCTGAGGCCTAAGTTTCTCGCTCATTTTACATGTGTGTTATACCATGTATCTGTACTTACAATACTACCAGACTATACACATAATTATTGAAATCTGTAAGAACATTCATTGATTTAATTATTATAAGTAACAGAAGATATGGCGATGCGTAATTGTCCAGTCATGGTAAAAGATATTCGGTAACTCACAAAAATATTGATTGAAAATACTAGTAAATACAATTTGACAACGTTTAGCTGCGCTGCATTAGGTTAATATTTTAATAAATTTACTATTGCAAAACAACCAGAAATACAATTCTAATTTTTAAAACGTTTGTGAATTTACATCATTAGAGATATTTTGACTATGATAGTATTATATCAAAATCGCAAATTGTTCTCATCTAAGGTTTTTTTTCACACAGGTCGCACATGTCGTAACATTCAATGCCCTACCATTACATCAATATTTGCCAAATAGAATTCCTTTTGTTTGTTATGCAATCTGTAAAAAATTTGTGATGGTTATATTTAAAGTTATTTCCTTTATTTCCTTTATTAGTGCTATAGTAAGTTGAAACATTTATAAATGTATTATGAATTATGAGAATGGATTTTAAACAATTCTAGTGACACAAATTACAGAAGTAAACAAAACAATAAATTGATGCAATTTAAATACATATTAAATCTAGAAATAAAACTATTTATGCCTCTTCACGCATGCGCATGTTCCTATTTTTAAAAGATGAGCTTTTCATAAACAAAGGAACTATTTATGAAGCTGTATGAATGCAAACATGTTCTCTGTCAAAATTTCTATAATACATCGTGAGTTTTACCCACTGCTTTACGAAAACAAATGGTTAATTGATTTTACTAACTGCGCGATAGCGAGAGAATGTGTGGCACTCTTGTTTGAAGGGGTGATGCACTGTCAAACTAAATTACCACACATGTTTGATGAGAAAAATCAAAAGCGATTAGATCGCTGAAATCAGGAAGAACAACAAGTTTGAAGAGGTGATACATGTTCAAACTTATCGTGGATTTGTGTGCCGAGCAAGTATGTAACTAAGTTTGACACAGAAGTTTGACCGTTTATCACCTTTACATTTGGATAAGAAATCTTACTTATTTGTTACATAAATGCACTTTATAAGATCGTTCGGTTATATTTTAGAACTTCATAGGTTACATTTTGGTTGCCGTAATCACAACCTATGTTGAAAGTGAACAAATTCAATAAAATGGATGGATGCTATCAGTGCTATTCAAATTCGAAATTCGAGTATGAATCTCTTATTGTCTTCTTAAATATTGCTAGTATATTTATAAAATTTACTACCATCATCTTGCTTGCTAGCATCTCAAATTAAAAATAATTCATCTACTTCTAGGTAATACTTATTCAGATCAAGTTCAACATTGAAAGATAGTTTATTTCAAAAGTATTTCATATTAAGAATGATAAATATCCTAAATAGAATTGTGGTTTTATCAACGCTGTTAAGCACCTTTTATAACTAGAAGCAAAATTACACGATTTTTTACAAATAATTTAGCATTTTTTACATTCATTTAATTTTCAATAACAGTAACCTCCATAACATATATAAAAAAGTACCTTTAAATACAAAGACAGATAACAGATGAAAGTAAAGCAAACAAACAAGAACATGAAGAGTTACATTAAACACGTGATATCCCCAAGGATTCAGCTCACCAAGTAGGTAATTTAAACGAAACGACAGCACACATAACGGACGATATGACTTATGACTACCGGAATGTTGAATAGATGTGCCCCAAAAGTCATTGAAGAAGATATCTGAAATTGGAGCGGTTGGTCGAATATCTTCATTTTCTCTAATTGCGCGGCTAAATAATTTAAATATTATGTATGCAAGCATGATTAGATTGTCTTACACAATTTGAAGCACTCCAGTTAATATTAAAGCAAGATATTCAACAAATTTTAAAATGCCCACTGGTGTTTTTGGAAAGCATATGAAAATTTAAAAACCTCATATGACCATGTTGTTGCCTAATGAAATGTATTAAATAAACTGCGTTAAATTGCCCAAAGTTTCAAGTCATTTGGATTATTCACTTAAAAGTTTGAGACCTCAAAAATTTGAGCGATGCTCAGTTTACCTCCGCTGTTGGTGGTCTGAAGAAAGACGCCATCATTTCGTTGTTGCGCCAAGCGGTCAATGCTCTCTCTACCTCGACTCCGTCCTCCAATGATGGCCCTGGCNGCCCTGGCGTCATATCATCCTCATCTGAATCCCTCATAAAGCTTTCTTCTGATGTTTCCTCACTACAATCCCAAATGTTCTCCTACAGTGCTGCTGCCTCACGATCTGTCTCATCTCTCCCCAGTCATCCTGCTCCGAGTTTCACACCCGCGCTTGCTCCTTCTGCTCTACCGCATCCTCCTAAGCAGTCTATCCCTTCATCTACTAACCGTAATCATCCTCGTCCAGTTTTTGTTTCTAGTGCTTCCTGCCATCTCCCTGCTGTTCCTATTAGTTCACTTCCGCCGCCTCCCCGCAAAGCTCATAT
>CABFPE010000002.1:1320020-1340527 GCA_900660155.1 Hofstenia miamia
CGTCGGCACCACTGCTCTATGCCCAGTTCATGAAAGAGCCGTATATCCTCTTGACAACATTGCACCCGCTGTTGCTTGTGGACTTCTGTTAAGGAATACGGAACCCAGACAGAGCAAATTTTTCTCATATTGAGACATTGATTCAGCATGGTTCTGACAGTATCTTTTCCTACATCCAAAAGATCAGCCAAGTGCCTTAATGATGCGCTGTCATTTTCTTCGATCAGTTTTTGCAGCTTGGTGACATTTTCAGGACAACTGGATGACGAAGGGCGACCAGAACTGTGCCCTTTTTCCGTTGACAATGTTTCTGCTTTGCAATTGGCAATCCATCCATAAATCGTAGCCAAACAAGGCACATCATCTGGCCATACATTGGTCAATTTCCTGTGAATATCTCCGGCAGATGTTCCATTATGATACTCGGTATACACATAAAATCTGCACGCTGAATTTGAATATTCCATTGCAACGCGACACACTAAAAACCAAATGAGTAATGATTATCATTCACACACATTATATTTCTGCTAACAGTTATAAAATGTAACCAATCAACAATTAGTATGACATGCTAAATATTAATCATGCATGTACCTATGCGCAGCACACAATAATTGCATTATTCTAATTCTTTTCCAGACATGTTAATATTTTGATATAAATTGGCGTACATGCATATGCACTCAAATGGAGGCCAGTTTCACATCTCTATGCAAATGCCGTTTTATAGAATTATTATATTTTAAAAACTTTGAGCAATTTAAATGTGATTGCCCTCAACTGACATTTTCTGCTCTAAATTTCTACTCTAATTTTCGCAAACTTGAAAAACTTTGTAATTAATCTCAAGTTTGCTATCATTGGCATGGCTCCAATTGTAAATCGATAAAATTCGTATTCGATATTTTTGAAATGCATGATTTGTCCACTTCCTTAGCTAAAATAATTATTTTCTGTTTAAAGCAAATTTAAACAAATTCAAGAGTAACTGATTAGAGGAGCAAAACTAAAGAAATTATTAGCAATTTTTCTTGAAAATGTTTTACTAAATGAACTGCAGGACTAATCTTATTTTTATAATAATAATATTACAAATATCTTTTTGAAAAAATCGCCCTCAGCTATTTTACATATAAATATATTCATGGTTTATTATTTATACTAGTTTGGTTGCTTAAAATATTGCTTGCCTAGCTTTTGAAAGCACGAGCCGCCACTGTCTTAGGAGTGTAATGCCTAATAATGTAGCCAGTCGTGTTTTAGCCGTAAAGTTTACCCTCCGTCTTTCCCTTGTTGAGTCGATTAGTTAATATTAATTCATAACTCACAATTTCAATAATTCGACATGAATCATATGAAATTCACGTTTTTCTATTCCCCAAGAATCTATTTGAATCCCTCTTTCCGTTCATGACAAATCTTTTCTATGAATTTGCACCTGTATTATGAATTTCAAAACTTTATAATAAAAAGGCAAATTTTTGTGTGCCAATGCCAAAAAGCATTTACAAATTTGCTTTGAAAATAGTGGAGTCAAAAATTCATGTCATCGCTTCTTTATATGATGTTGATTATTATTAAAAATTCAAGCAAATTAACAATCGTCAAATGGTGTAAATAGGAAGTTTAAGTTTAATTTAGTATTTGTAATATGTATTTCATTCAACTTTTTTACTGTAATGTGTCATATAGCTCTTGAGATTATATCTCAATCAAAATTTGAATATTTGGTTTTTTTCTAAATTTTAAGTATCTATTCACTTCTTGGGATAGAGTGAATAGGTGCAGATGTGATTTTACTATTTAGGCGAAGGTGGAGAATAGTGGCAGGCGGACTAAATAAACTATTAGAGGATAAAATACTATAAGAAATGCAATAAATTGCATAAAAAGTTTAAAAAATAATTGATATAGACCGATAGCTTTACATAATTAACCAAATTCGTAGCACGCGGTAAGTATTTATGAAAAATAACATGATAATTGTTAACAAAACAAATATAAAAAAATCGAGTGGTAATATTAGCTGAAGCGGTATTAAGCAAAATAATAGTTTACAACTTGAAAATCGGATAAAAATATTACCTGAAGCGATATTAAGCAAAATGATAGTAATGATAGTGTTTTAAACTTGAAAATCGATTGGCAATATTACCTGAAGCGGTATTATACAAAATAATGGGGTTTTAGACTTGAAAATCGGGTGGCAATAATACATGAAGGCTTAAATATACACTACATTATTTATAAGTAAAATTATACAGCTATATATAAGAAAATCAAGCTACAACATTAGCTTAAACAGTGCTAATTCCACTAAGTATGACGTAAAAAAAATTTAACGAAAAACCAATTTTTTTAAGTGGCAACATTGTTTTTTGAATTGGCAATATATAATTCTATTTGGCAAAATTAATTTTAATTTACTTGATTCATTATTTTTTAACCTGAAAAATAGCCACTACGATTTACTGAAAGCATATTTTTTTAGTTTGTAAATTTAACTTTCAGTTATTATATTTTTATATTTAGACATTTTAAAGTCAAATATCTTTGTTTTTTATTAATTATCATGTTATATTTCATATATACTTACCGCGTGCTGTAGTGTGTTATTTATGTAAAGTTATCGGTCTATATCGATTATATTTTAAACTTTTCATGTATTTTATTGCATTTCTCATAGTTTTTTACCCTCTAATAGTGTTTATTTTGTCCGCTTGCATCTGCGTGGCACTATTCTGCACCTTCGCCTACTATTTATATACCTATTCACAAAAGATGCTGTGAATGTGTTCTTAAAAATAGCAAAGGGATAATCATACCTGTCAATCTTTTGCGGAAATCTGAAAAATAATCTCGAAATTAACCTCCGATTGCACAAAATAGTTTCTAATATTTCAAAATTTCTTGCTTTAGGAAACCCGCATCCCCCCTATATAGGGTCACAGCGCCAGGTAAGTTCCACAATGAAAATATTGCGTTATTTTACTTTAGGGAACCACGTTCAAGTGACGTCATAAAGTAATAATTAAACTCCATAACCCTAACCCTACATCTAAGAATTGAAATTTCATTGCATTTCATCATTTTGATTAATTGTTTGCAAAATTTTTAATAGTAATAATAATAATAATAATAATGACTTTATCAGCCGCTGCAGGCAAAAACTAGAAAAATATAAAAACAAGTCAAGTTTCAAGGCAGCGAGGACAACCACAGGAGATAAAGTTAGAGCAGATGGAAGAGTAGTCGAAATAAGAGCAAAGAGCACAGACATCAAATATTTCTTGAAGCTCGGTGGCGAGGAAAAAAACAAAGGCTGTCAGAGGTTTGAAAGTCAAGATGTAATTAGCAGCAGTACAAGAAAATCGAGTTAAATGTGCGATATTTCTTTGGGCGACGAATGGAGAAAGTAACACAATCAGAGCGATTGGAACGGGAATTAGAGGACTTTATGAAATCGAAATGATCAATGTCTAATTTGCGAGTGAGCAAACAATTCACAGGAATGGAGGTAGAAAGACAGTGGGGAGTTGAAAATTTGAGGAGAACGTCTTTGTATGGCAAGGGAGAGATCCATTTGAAAGCACGCTTCTAGAACCCTTCCAAGCAGTGGAACAACGCACGAGAAGGCCACCAACAGGGAGAAGGATTGAGAAGAATGGCGCGAGGAATGAATTTGAACAAAGAGAGTTTCACAGCAAAGGGGCAAAGAGCAAGGAATTAGCTTTGCGAAAACGCAAGGACACATGTCCTGGCCAATTTAATATTGCAGCAAGTTGAACTCCAAGATGCCTTTTAATTACGATTCATTTTTTCTGTGGGGCATTATAACTTTAAAAACGCGCTAATAAATTTAAACGAGCATAGCTACCGTTATCCTTTGTCACATAAACCTATAGTTAAGTAAATGTTTTGATTATTCGCAAAGAACAATGTAAAATATCTCTACTCACCCCAATGCTAGAGGATGTCAATGTTCGTTACAGTGGTAATTCGTTACAGAGTCACGTGAGGCTGATTTCGTAGACATTCGTACCACTACAATTAAGCTCAGGTGTAAACTTTGAGAAGTGTTCTATGCGCCTTGCGTGCTTAGCTGGCATGACCAGATCCCTGACTTACTCGTACGCAATGGATGTGATTAGCGCGGTATAGTACACAAGTAAAATTTTGCCAAAAAATTCAAGAACAAGATATGAGTAAAGTTGTAAAAATTTCTAAGTTGTAAAAAGGTATGTGATATTTGTCTTCTAAAATTACTTATTTTACAATTAAAATACCAAAACATAGAGAAACCTATCGAATATTATTATACCAAAAATATCAAACAAACAGATACCTATTTGTAGTTTTAAGATTTATATTTTTAATAAAGTTCTTTATAGAAACACTAGCGGCAAATTGGGCTTCAAAAACATGTTCGCCATAAAAATAGTTATAAAGGCTAAGGTAAATATTTGTGGGCTCAATTTTCGTTCGTTACAAGAGTAGTTCGTTTTAAAGGCGTTCGTTATAGACGCACAATATTGTAATACATTTTTCGTGATATTTATCCTTTCTATGGTCAGTGTAATTTCGGTCATAAACCACGCTGTTATTGTCAGTAATTGCAGAGCTTAGATCGTTAAAACCCACTGCCAAGCTTCATTTCAAATCAAAGTATTCATTTATGTGGTGATATCATTATCTTAAAATCTCATCGCTCAAAACAAATCTACATTTCCTCAAGTTAACCCTTATTTGATCTGCAATGTTGCAAAGCCTGCTAGAATTATCAAGAGGTTTCAATTTTTGCAATTTAACTTACTTCAAATGATTTGCGTTTGCGAGTGACTTTTTGATTATTTTTATTGAAACCTCATTCAAACAATATGCTAAATCGAATCATTGCAGACAGAGGTAATCATAACAGCGTTAATTGCTCATTAACATGGTGTTAAAAAATTTTAGGCTCATGTTAGAGGCAATATTTGCATCTTTTTTGAAACATTATCCTTCAAAGATTGTAAAGACATATTTCTACACAAGACATATCTAATAATTTCACCATTTCGAAAACGATCTTAATACTTGTCACACTCTGTACGTTTAGAAAATAATTTCTTATATTCTTTTACTTTCTAAAAATATTATATTTAAGTATCTAACTTATAAGTGTTGCCTTATTTTCTTTAAATTTCGAAATAAAAATTTCATGTTCTAATTCATTCATTTTGTGAAATTACATTATTTCTGTATTGAACCATGAGAGAAACATTTAATTATTTTAGTTTGGATATATATTTCGCAATATACTAAATACAATTAAATATTGAAAATGATTTAACTACATAATATGCGTATTTTAATACTGCTCGCCTTTCAAATTTATAGATATAGATTTTTTGTTTGTTGTACGAATTAGTCTTAACATTTATGATAAACAAGATTTTTAGTGTTTGCCTTTGAAAATGTCAGTGAAAATTGAATTATTATGAAAATAGTAATGTAATATTGAACGGATTTTAAAATTAAATTTGTACATAGTAATGCATTCCTATTTTCAGATGTCAATTAACGACGTGAACATAGAAAACACTCAAGTTGTTGATGTTAGTGCTCTTGAAGGTGATGGAGAGGCTCTGACATTATTAAGTTCATTTTGGCAAAGACAAACTGATGAAATCCTTGGAATAAACCCATCTAATGAATTTAAAGTTCAAGAGTTGCCCCTTGCTCGTATTAAAAAAATTATGAAACTTGATGAGGATGTGAAAATGATTAGTGCAGAGGCTCCTATATTGTTTTCAAAAGCTTGTGAGCTTTTTACATCAGAATTGACAACACGTGCATGGGTTCATACTGAAGAAAACAAAAGGCGAACATTGCAGCGAAATGATATTGCTTTGGCTGTTTCTAAGTATGATATGTTCGACTTTTTAATTGACATTGTGCCACGCGACGAAATTAAGCCCGCAAAAAAACTCAATCAAATTGAGAATGAACAAGTTCAATACGTAGTGCAACTGCCTGGAAATATCCCAAGTGTTTTGGGTAATCAACAAGGTATGTCAATTACACTTTCAAATGCACAACAAATCGTTGTTAATGGGTCTCAATTGAATCAAAATTCTTCAAGTACGTACACTCAAAATTCTCAGGAGACTACTCAGTCATCTGATCAAATACTCCAACAACAATCTAATGGACAAGTTACATTTAACTTGCAACCAAGCAATGTTCCTATCAATTTACCTGCAGTAAGCAATTAAATCTGTATCAGTGTTGAATGTTGTTTTCATTTTTTAATCGAATTTTATTGTTAATTTGTAATTAGATGTCTATATAGCAAGTGCAGTTTGTATGTTTTTTTATAATTTGAGTGACTACAAAAACAATGGTTGCTTCAATTTGATTTCAAATTATCATTTGACTACCTTTCCTTTCTGTGCTTGCATCCAATTCTGTCAAATAGTGAAGAACTTCGTGTTACTATTCAATAAGATTTTGGTGTTTTCTTATGCAAATACGTATTTTTATTACTTTTTAAAATGAATTTGTTCTAAAGCGATTTCTCTACTTGATTTTTGTTATTCTTTTAGGAATTGGGGAAAATAATATATTACTCTCACGACCTATCTTGATTAGCAAATACAACTTCATATAAAAGTTTATAATCCTTTTTATTAGTAATTGTTTGTAAATACAAGTAGTAAAAATATGATAATTTTCTTTAAAGTTATTTTTCTCATTAAACCATAAATTATTCAAGCGTTATACAAACTAAACCACAGAATTTGCCCACGAAAAGACCATGTAGAACATCTTTACCCTACTAGTTTTTATCGAACAGAAAAAATTTATGTGAATCAAACGAAACTGTGTATGTTACGGTATGGAAAATAAAGGATTATATCGTTGAGTAATTATCTTCTCTACATGAATGGCTTTTGGTTTCGCATACCGTATTGGAGTATAAGCACAAATGCCTCAAGAATTTTTTAATCCATATCCATATATTTTGATTATTAGTCAATGTTATAACATATTTTATTAATTTTGTGCTTAAACACAGTAAATATTTGTTGTTCAGAATAAAGTTATGAATCATTTTCGTATAATAAATTTCGAAATCTTTATATTTATATGCATACACATCAATGATTGAGTGGGCTCCCACGTTGATAAGCATACATTAGTTACTATAAAAAACGTATTTTTCGGAAAAGGTTAGTCATTTCATTATTATAAACTTATATTTTCAAAAAAATATGTACATTAGTTTCAAGTTTATCAGAGGCGTTTTCAAAGAAAATATTTAAATTTGCATAGATAAATTCTGAAAAAAATGTTTTTGATTAAAAGACAATTTTTTAACAGATTTAATTTGTTACCAAAGTGATTTTTTGTATAATATTTCATTGAATCCATTTATAAGTCACCACACTTTGACACAATAGTCAGGAAGGCCAGTGCTCTATAAATTACATCTACAATGTATGAAAATTGAAAACAATCTTAAGGTTCAGAATGAGTGTCTGTTTTTAAAAAAGTAAGAATGGAGTAATATGACGAAATTTTATTTTTGATAATTTTAAAAATACTATTTTTCTTGCAAATGTGGTGAACAATACATTGGAAAAATTTAGAAACAAAAATTGGAGAACACAAATATCTTTCATCTCTATTCCATAAAAGACTGTGGTATAAAATTTACACATAAAGTTTTATCCAATGCAATTGATAATTTTCAACTAAGCATCATTGAATCAATTTACATAGAATTAAGGTAGAGGTGAATGAACATTTTTCATCTTTGGAATTTTTACATTTCTAATTAAATTTCACTCCAATAATATATTCCAAAAATATCAAAATTGTGATTACCTTCAGGCTCACTACAAATTTTCATAGCATGAAATTTTATTTGTTCCATTTCCTGAAAAAAATTCAAGAGCTTTGCTTCAAAAAATTATGGACATTTTGTCAAAGTGTAGTACTAACATTTTCATATACTGAAATATTTTTTTCATACTTCCTTTTATTAACCATGTTGCATTGTTTTATTACAATTTGGTGAGACATGGAGAATAGAGATATTGTGCAGTACAATTTGTATCATTTTAATAAAAACATTAGACTAAAAAAGATATATTTCGCTCAACTTGAGCAGCGTCAATTTACACATTTGTATCATTTAAAAATAGTACAAAGTTATATTGATTTATTCTTTCGGTTCAATCTTATTATAAATTGCATCTGCAGAGACATGCCGACGATATGTAATATCACTACGTATATTGAATGCTCTGTGTTAGAAAATATCTGCCAAATTTCAAGATGTAGAAATCTAAATTAAATTCCAAATGTCCTCAAACTACATTTATTATGATTATTTGATGATTTGTAAATCTTTTATACATAATTTTTTTATGCTTAACTATTTAATTGCTCGCAAATATCAAAATAAAGTATTAAGTTAATGCCATTCTTGTATCATCTGTCCCCGATCAAGATAATTGCGTGCGGGGACAGACCATGAAATAAAACAATGTTCTATTTCAAAGCGGCAAATGGCGCAATGCTCTACGTGGGACATCTTACACCAAATATTTTAATTCGCTACTCAATGCTTAGTTAGAGAAATACGTTGATTCCAGAATGAGTGGTGTAGTCCTAAAATTTTAAATGGGGGAACGCCCTTTCACATAGTCTGTGCGTTCCCCCTCCCCCAAATTATGCTAATGCAAAAACGAAATATTGCAAAACATTTATCGAAATATAAATATATAAACAAATGCAAATATTAACATAAATAATAACCATATTGTCTTAACCATGCTGACTGGGATATGATGCAGGATTCTAAATATAGTACCATAGCAATGAGGTGGTCTCTTTGCCTTTGTATCTTTATGAGTTCTGGTTTGCGTGTCATTTTTTATATATCACATTTCCATAAGCGTAATGGCGGTTTGTTCAATTTAATTAGCATCATTGATGAAACAGTAGTTATAATTGGTCGTTTCTGTATGTTGGTCACATTTAAATTCATTGAGCTGAATCCTCTTTCGCATTCAGCATTGCTGCTTGCAATGAGTTTGGTGCAAATGTGTAACCTTTTCCTCAATTCTAAGAAGATTTGATATTTTAACTGTATAAATTAGTAATTTGAAAAAACTTCATATCAATATTCAGAAAATAGAAAATTAGAAATTAGAAATTATCTTTATTTCAGAATGAAACACATCAAACTGACTAAATTTACAAACTATAATATAATTCACTTCACTTGAAGAGGTATTTGCGGCATTTCACGGACGTGATAGCTCTGGTGTTGTATTCCTTTCATGTCGGTGTTTTTGGTAAGGATTGGAGACTTGGGATTGGGAAGTAGATAATACAAATAGGAAGCGGAGAAAATTTCTAGATTGATGATTTCGTAACGTGTGAATATGGTAGACAGTGGAGGTTACAGCGAGAATGCTAGTATTTCTTGAAGAATCTGTTTGGAAAAATAAACGTAAATCTCCTATCAATATCTCTTTCAGGGGCTGGTAAACGTTCCCGGAGACTTGTAGAGGCATAGTCACTTCTTCCAGGTACTAGATCTGATAGTAAATGGTCCTCATAGTACATTCTCTTCAACAGCTTTTCATCTGACTTTCTCACAATTGTTTCGATAGATTCAAAGTTATCCGTATATCCCAGTAGCATTGCCTTCCTCTGTAGTTTGTCTATGAGTTGCTGTAATGACTTCCTGCATCCTCCCCATACTGANACTACATCGAATTGTGGAAACGGTGTTCCCCCTCCACTATATCACTGTCCAGAATTAATATAAAATTTTATTAGCCACGTTTAAATGCTTTTTAAAAGATTTCAATTTTTCAATGTTTTGCTTTCCATAGGTAGCGAATTCCATGTTCGAATGGCGACATTAATGAAAGATTTCTTTAAAACTTTTTTCTTATACTTAACACATATAAAAAGTTTTGATCTTGAATTCTGTTTATGCGCAATTCCCGGGAATTTATAATGTTGATTTTGTAGACCAAGATTAATTTATACGATTTCCAAGTTTTTTCTTACTTTAAGTATATTTTTATTAATGGCAATTTAGCTGATTTTGTAGTTTTCCTACATTGTAGATTTTGCATTATTTTGAACTGAAATTAATCGTACATGACACAATGGAAAAAAATAGAGAAACTCAGTATTCTCTATTTCTTCAGAAAAATTAGCATTAGCCATGCTTATTAACCTTAAACTGACTGGGCATTTTTGAAAATTTGTCATGAGTATAAAAAACTTTTTAAACTCCGCAACCTCTGACTTTGCGAACAACACGANTTGAAAATGCTGGTGGAGGAGATCCATCCCAGCCCCGGTGGAACGTGATCCCCTACTACATCGAATTGTGGAAACGGTGTTCCCCCTCCACTATATCACTGTCCAGAATTAATATAAAATTTTATTAGCCACGTTTAAATGCTTTTTAAAAGATTTCAATTTTTCAATGTTTTGCTTTCCATAGGTAGCGAATTCCATGTTCGAATGGCGACATTAATGAAAGATTTCTTTAAAACTTTTTTCTTATACTTAACACATATAAAAAGTTTTGATCTTGAATTCTGTTTATGCGCAATTCCCGGGAATTTATAATGTTGATTTTGTAGACCAAGATTAATTTATACGATTTCCAAGTTTTTTCTTACTTAAGTATATTTTTATTAATGGCAACCTCTGACTTTGCGAACAACACGACTCAATGGGTTGAGAATGTCTTTGCACAGATCATGAAGCACTCAAAATTTTTTGTTGCATGCATAGCCTCAAAACTATGAATACATGAATATGGATTTAAATCTTTTCAGAAAATTCGAAATTTTCAAAGAACACTTGTTAATCTTTTGAACAACTTCGGTCACAGCAATACGCTTTAATAGAAATTTTCAGCAATGCATTAAAGTATGTTACCCAATAGACCTGCCCACGCGTCACGATCTTCAAATTTGTTATTAGGATTGGAGGAAATTCTTTTTAAATGTGGAAAAACGGTTTGTAATTTAAAATGCGCGATAAGCAGTTAAGGTTAATTAATCCTAAGCAGACGGGCGCCTAGCAAAAGCTCCAGCCGTATTTCCACATTTTGAAATAATTGTGTTCATGCTTATTAAGAAATCGTGAACCATGGACACATCAATTGGTAAGCGTGCTATAACGCAATTCTAAAAACTGTCTGGTCCATTCCAACTAAAAGGTTTGTACCATCACCAGAGTCTGCACGGCAGGATAAGTTTAAAAATGAAAGGACTAAAAGTTATAATCTTAAATGTAAACGCATAACTAAAGAATAGATATTGACACAAATAATTAAATTCTTAAAAATGTATAAAACAGATATAATTTTATTTCAAGAAACCCAATTATCTAGATTCTCGCATAAGATTGAGCTGTTTTACCACACGAAAAAATTCAGGTTTTTCTGTACTGAGAAGTCGACAATTGGGAAGGATGGCGTTCTCTCAATTGCAACAAATGGAAACTTACATGTAGAACCAGTGGCGTGCCCAGGAATTTTTAGGAGGGGGCCAAAATCAAATTTTGCAATAATTAATGGCTGTTAATATTTTATTTCTCCAGGAACGTGGCCAGCCGAAAATCAGTAGGAGGAGTATTGGTAAAATGTGGATAAGCTAAGTAGTAAACACACTATTTTTATACGAATGTATTCACTAAGCTTATTATTTGAAGATGACCTGGCCATGAGATTACATGCTTATTTATCCCCTAAAATCTCTCAGGAGTAAAGCTGTGCTGCTAGAGTCAGCAGTCCATATCATATCCAACGCCTAAACTGACAAATCATATTGGCGTCAATCTGCGTTATTTTGACGGTTATTGTACGAAAATTCTATGTCCTTTATTCTACTGCTGCACATTGTGAGAGGCTATGGTCTGTTTCTGGCTTGCTTTTAAGTGCCTGAAATCCAGTATGTTTGTGACAATGCTTAGTTATAAACTCTTTGTTGGATTTCATAAAAGTTTTATGTATTTTGTAGAATAATGCAATATTTAAATTTTTCACTAGTTCTTAAATGTTGTGCAGACCCTGCTTAGAGAAATATACTGGTTTACAGCCCTACTTAGGATACTTAATATGTCATATTATGATTGTTACACTGTGTAAAACACCATTTGTCTTTAGGTCACAAGTATTATTTTCTGATTCATTATATTGCAAATGGATGAAAATGGGAATTATTTTTCTCTAAACATCGGATTTCTGTACAGCACATCGATATTATTGCTTGAAATTAGTTTTTCAGCATGACTGCCGATTGAATAAAGTCGAATCAGTGTGCGCAAAAGACTCCCAATGTAATCCCTAATCATGCTTTCATCATATTGTCTTAGCAAAATCGACAGGGGCTGTCTATGAACAGGCATCAATCTGAAACATTGCAGGGAATTTCTAATGCGGCAAATAGTCCCAGAATGTATTGACAGTGCAAGCATCTGAAAGCTAAAAATACTGAGAAAATCCAGAATGTCGCTTTCTCTATGAAGTAATTCTAACATCATCGGCTACTAAATCCCACTTATTTAATCTTTAGATGAGTAGTTCTGCATTGGATTTTGTTAGAGCCATTTCTCCCATCAAGTCATTGAGGTAATCTTGGTTGGGGTAATAAGGTGTTCCTTCTGTATGCAATAGATGTCGTTGGTGAGCACGTGGTGTACATTTATTCTCTTCTATTTCAGCTGAGCATGTCTCTTCATAACACGCCCCATGACAAACTTGAGTACAGTGAGGCTGAGGCCCAGATAGATCTGTCATATTTTGAGGAACTGGTGCTATATATTATGCAATGTCTGGATATTGAATCGGAGGTGCATTTTTCTTTTCCTGCGTTTTGTTAGAAGTAAGAGTCAGTCAAGTAACTAATAGGCTCACGCCAAATACGGGGAACAGCAAATTTCATTTTTCTCTTCTCCCCTCGAAATCAACCTTCAAGAGTACGGCAAGTGTTTATAGACAGCATGAGGTGCCTATGTCTTACCTTTATCACCGATAAGGATTCCAAAGTATGCCAAGTAAGCTTCTTTTACACAGGCACTCGTTTCCAGGTAATGTTTCTTGATCGATTTGTGAAAAAATTTCCCACATACATAACAGAATGCATCTGCTGGATATTTACAACATCGAGCAGCCATTCTCTGTTTATGAAGCTAAAACACAACAACACTTATATATACTGAACTGAGTAAACAGATTTAATGTAGATTCAAACAAGTTATAGAATTAGCACTATATTCAGCAAATCAACACTAGCTCATATTTAATTATAGTAAAGTTCTAAATAAAATGAGTTTGTTCTAAAATTTGTACTATGGTAATCAATTTAAAATAGCTACACCTATTTCAAAGTATGAAGGCCTTTTATGCACCTTGTTCAGGCATGGTCAGATCCTTAGTATGCGAAAATGTACATGTAAATGTAGGTTATTCAGAAAAACGACGTCGAGAGAATAAACCTGAAACTTAGAATGCCTTATAATACTTTTTGTGATACTGTGCAAACAAGAAATAAGAAAAGGTCAATTAAAACCCAAATTCTAAGAAATATTTTTTGTTCCATTGTATTGTAAGCGTAATTTCTGCCTAGCTTAACAAATTAAGCCACAAACTGCTTAAACTCACAAAGCATTTTGTGCACATTTTCAAACAATTTTCTCCGAGCCTCTTAGGAAACGTGTGAATTCTGAATTTGGCCGCATCTATGAGTAAGTGTGCTTCTCTGTTAAATTGAAAATTTGTGACAAAAATAATTTACTATTTTATAATAAAAAATTCTGACACTTAATGTTCAGATAATAATGTGCGGTACAATGATCATGAAAAAACAACTGCAAATATTTTATTTTCTGTAGGTAGAGCGCCCAAGTTTCATTCAGATGCGCTGTAAGCAAAGTGATGCGAATTTATGGGCACGGAAATGATGACAATTTAAATGCGTAGTTGTTAGCTATCCTTTTTAGGTAGTGGATTTTATTAAGGACCATCACATATTGTAAAAAACTTTTGGATTAATTAGGATTAGATATTCTTTTATAGCACTTCACAAACATTTTTTCGTGTAATTTATGTTTCAGCAAAAGTTTGCAAATTGCCATAGACCGACGTCAATGACATTAGATCTTAAAAATATCGGGGATGCTAGATGTTTAAGTACATGAACATATTGACTTTTTTCAATTCAAAATACGATTTTTGCAAGGATTTTCAAATTATTCCCACATCTAGTGCTCAGATAATAAATCATTCTGAACTACATTGCTTCCTCCAAATAGACAAATTAAGTTTCGTTTAGGCGTGCTTGAGCAAGGTCAGATTTCTTAGCGCCGATTCTTTATCCCGACGGATTTTAGATCTATTTATATTTAGTGGATTATATGTGTCTAATTTTTATAGAAACCATAAAAAATTAGGGTTCAATCAATTTTGCTTTAATTTCCCTAGTCAATCAATAAAAAATATTGCAAAATGATAAACACATATGTAGTTTCTTTAGCAAAAATAATATTTGCAAGCACAAAATATCTTAATGGGTTTTGTTAATGTTTCATAAGCAAATTAGTCTAAGCTAAAAGTATTTAGTGTACTTTAGCTAAAACTTGAAGTCAATGTATATTAAATTAATGTCAATTTTATAGAGCTAAACTCACAACAATAACGTCAATTTAGACAGAATTTAGCCTACAATACAGTTTAATATTTACAAATGATTTATTCATTGTACATTTAATTTAAATCTACAGTTCTTTGAATAAATGACTTCTCTGTTGTGTCAATTGAATGGGGCCATGACACCCTTTGGGCACGCACCTGTTTAGAACTAATGCAAAAGTAGTCAACTGGCAAATCTATATTAGTAAATAGAAATCTTTTAGTAATAAACTAATATTTCGGTAAAGAAGAATATAAAGCTACCATAAATTTAATATGTAAGCAATTAGAAAACATTAAGCCATATGCTGGTGACTCAAATAGTATTTCTAGCTGACAATATATAACTCTAGCAAATTAATCAAACGCCGTGTGAAACGCAGCTATATAGTTTAGTTGTTCAAAACAATAAATTTGACCTTGAGAACACAAAAACAGACATTTGGATAAAGTCCAATGAAATTAAAATAGCTTGTCAAATACTAGAAATCCCTAGTATTACTGACATCCTCAAAGAAATCGGGAATCTGTAGCCTAATAGAAAGCTTACTATTGGAAAATTTCCAATTAAAAGGAATTCTCTAAAATTTCCTATTTTAATAATCTGCCAATATACAGCATGTAGAACAACCGCATTATTAGGAATAAATAATAAAAAGAAATTAGAGATTGTAACATAAAATTTGCAATAGGTCGTGGTCAGATCAACTATTCCGCATGTATGATTGACTTAACTAACAACAATTTCAGCAATTTTTAAAATATTTTATATATATATACATATATATATATATATATATATGTATATATATATATATATATATATATATATTAATAGGATTATACATATGGACAACTCTGTACACAGGGCAAGATGAGATATAGCTAGATGCTAGATCTAAATGTCACTTGTTTGTGATCTTATATATGGTCTGCTCTTGCAGACCAGTGTCAACTGCAATATGTGAGAGGCTATTCAGTCAGGAACTTAAGCTCCTAGGGGAGTTTGTCCCCCTAAGCCCTTTGTTTATGGTTCTGTTTTAGCAAATATACTTTAAGATGATTAATTGATCGGTGTACAAATGATAAGATCAACCATGGCAAAACCAATTAAAAATTGTTGAGACTTAAATACATATTATGCACATAAAAAACAAAAAATTTCATTTATTTTGTAAATGCATTAATCTGATCTTATTATGTGTTTATTATTCATTCTTTAAAATGAAGTGATTCATGAAAATTCGCTAATTTGGTGTTGGAAGAGTTGATCAATTTGCGCCCCAACATGTAGCCAGTGAACAATAAATGATTGCTGTGGAACTTCATTCATTGCGATTTTAAAACTGCATTAAGTTGAAGACGTTCCTGACCTAGATAGACCTAGGCAATGCATACACAATTCACTTAAATAATTTGTAAAAGTTTCCTATATGGGTGCAAACCCCAACTAAAAATTCGAAGATCCTCCACTGAATGTAAAGAATTCCTATATTTAACCGGACTTGCCTTGTGTATTGAGCACTAATATAATTTCAGGCGTTGAAATTCATTTAAAAAATCAAACCAAATTGAGTGGGACCCATATACATATAGTTTATGAGCAATGTGTTAAAAAATTTTTAATTTTAAAATTTTATATTGGCATCATATGCTCTTCCAAAGCTATTAATGGTTTGTAATTTCAGTGTATAGATTATATAATAAGTTTCTAATATAACCGAAACATTGAAGATATTTTTTGGCAAGGATAATGAAATGAGTGAAAAATGAACAGAATTGGCATAAAATTAAATGTGTAGGGCCTAAAGTTTCGTCACCCTGGCCGGATTTGAGACTCCGTTTTTGTTAACTAGCATGTACATAAGAAGTAACAAGGTAAACGGCTTATCTTTAAGAGCCCATGTGTTAAAATTTTAGCACTACAGCACTGTCCAGGCCAATCAAAGAATTTGCATTGTTAGGCCAGAAACAAACGGTAGGAACAATTTCTTATTTTGCGAGGGGGGGAAACTAAGCTTGAACGAATGCTTTGCGATTATTCCATTTTTATAGGGATGTTTCATTAAAATTATACTTTTGCATTGCAATCCTATTTTCAATTTGAATCTATCAGCTGCCGTAGTTTAATTAAACACCTGAGCATATGGATCATATGAACGTATGTGGATCATTCCATGTAATTTTTTTGTTTATTGGATATGGATCTGAAAATATTGAATTCAGGGCAATTCTACCAGGGAGGGCACTGATGAGTCAAGAATAACAAAAAAGCGAATTTAATGCAGAAAGACAAAGCTATAAAATTTATCACTTCTTTTGGAAACTATTAGCGATCACCTTTAAGTGTTTAAACAAGGTTTGAAACATTTTATTATAATATTTTCTTCCTGAGCCTCTCAATGCGTTTCTATACGCTTAAATTGAGATATTTATATTTGTACAGATAGTTTTTACTTAGAAACTTTTTTGCGAAATTGTAGTAACGGCCAAGTTGCTAAATAGAAATATAATGTAGAAAAATATATGTCACTAATAATCATGAATCAACATTGATATTTAACAACTGTTATATATGTTTCAGAAAATAGTGTTTATTCCTTCATCACTAACGGATGAGAATATTGCATTAGGTAGGGATGCATGACGTAGAAAGGATCAACCATCAGAGGACGCATTGGGTGATCCTCGTTGGAATTTCTGAGCAGAGGTTCGTTTTCAGAAGTCGAAAGAAATTCAGTAACATAACGGGAATTCTTAAGCACACCATAGTTGAAAAATATTACCACACCTGTTAGAATGATGAGCGATATTGGAACAATAAGCAACAAAAATACAGCTAATAGGACATCGGAGCTCTTATCGACATGTGGTTCACATTTGAGATTGCCAAATGTTTTTAGGGAACAATTTAATGATTCGAACTCGCAGCAGTGTTTAAACAATGATTGCGAACATGCTATTGCATCAAGGACATCAGTTGAACAGATTTTTATAAAGTCTTCCATGTTGTCTTCCCTCTCACAGCATATTGTCAACGAGTCGTCTAAGTACATCATCATAGCAAATATTAGGATTTTCATAGACATGTGTGCCATTAATCATTGAGCTTAAAAGAAACTGCATTGAAGCAACTTGTAGCTGTTTACTCATGTTGTTTTACTTTTAAGTTGTTTATCGAAATTTGATTTGAAGTTTTATCATTAGATTAGGCGCACACATCATTGACGAAATAAATATATTGATTCATGTAGGTTCAATTTCTTCCAAATCTCCAGGTGAATAGGGCTACATCTTTTTGATCTGTTTTGGGGCCTGATGTGCAATATGAATCTTAAATTCATACAATAGAATTCATTTTTCAAGGAACTATAGTCAATAAAATTCCTTGAAATTCTTAAGTGAATATAACCAAGAGATGAGCTTGTGCAGTTAAGCATGTATCCCCACACCATCCGGTCCTACAAGTTTAAATATACACAAATAGCTGTTCACAGGAAAAATTATAAAAATTCCTGTTATATAAGTGTCATTTAGATATACAAAAATTATGCACAAGAATTTAATTGTTTTTTTTCTTAGTCAACCAATATAATTATACTTCATGATTAAGAAATAAATTATTGCTTTTTATTATTACTCATTTAGGTACAAGAAATTACTTTTTAGAATGTCCCATCATGAAAAATTCCGTTAAAGTACTCAATTGATGTTAAGAAAAGTAAAATATTTACGGCAAAGTTAATGCTGACAATTGTTGTTGTTTATGCAGTGCAATAGGTATATGTGGCATATTTTTCGAAGTTGCCTGTTACAATACCTCAAACTGTTTTAAAAAGGTGAAAAATTTCACATCTAATTTGCTATTGAAGGAATAGGCAAATATTGACATAACGTTTCATTTTAGCCAACCTAGAACCATAGCTTGCACTTGATTTGCTAAGTTTTATTATAGATAGGGGATTGATAAAATCTTTTTACATAAGTATTCAGTAATTATTGCTTTACATATACATACCCATTCTTCTTGGACATTTTCATGGTAAAATGCATTCATTAACAAAAACTCAGGAAATAGATGCATATTTATAATGTACAGTTTATTTCTATGCCACTTAGCCTAACCCTAACTTTTGAAAAATATTGTTAGAAATTGAAGGGTTTCCGANATATATATATATATATATATATATATATATATATATATATCATAGCAAGAGAATTTCAATCTTCATTCTGAAGAAATAACAAATAATTAGTATGACATGTCTCTGAATTTCTAGACAAGAAGTCGTTTGATTTAGTGATGGCTTTCTTTGACTTGTAGGTCCTATATTGAGAATACTTGACAAAAATTACAGTATTACATACATACTACTTATGAGAAATTTTGAAAGGAAAAAAATGCAGTGTCTTACATGGAATTTTGGTAATTAAATTTCATCCATATAAAAAATATCTTTAAAATTGTAAATTTTGAAAAGTCGCCATAATGTATCATATATTTTATGAGCATAAATGAGGTTTTCGTTTATCTCATTGATTGTCATCATTTCTCTTGTAGATAAAGATATAGATGGTAGTGTGGGCAGAGGAAAACCGCGGGAGCCACAGATTTCCCATTTAGTAATGTTTATCTTGATATATGAAACAGATGCCATGCCTATGCACTGATGACAGTAGGCAAAAAATGAATTTGCGGTGTTCAAATGGGCTTTCCACCACAAACGAAAATAAGAAACAACTCAGATTACTACGGGTATAAGAATCCTGTGGACACCTCATAGATGGAATTGGAACAGATCTCGGGTCAGGTCGGTTCAGATCAGAGCGGATTTCAGTTTTGTGAAAATCCAGATGTGCTATTGATCCAAAAATGCATGTATTATATACATTTTAGATATTTAATATCATAATAATCTCAATCTGAGCACTTGTATTCGTCATCTGAAAAATATAAATTCACAATTATTAATTTTAAATCGGCATCATTTTCGGATCCAAAAAAATGATTAATTCTTAAAAATCAGGATAGGATTGGATCTGGATTTTGAATTCTCGGTTCCTGATCGGATTGGATCTTGAAATTTTCTATCTGATTCCATTTCTGTTACGCCTATGGATTATGACAGTGCAAGCACGGATAGTACCCTCGGTAAACATTTCACGGATATGGGCAATTCCTTCTCCTATTTTTGTAAATTTTGTTTTCATTATAACTTTAAAATATTCTTTTTTCTTTTGATGTTGATGGTAGAATAATTCTGATCTTAGGTGGCCTCTTATATATTCTTTGGTTCTTACTTCCATGTATTTTTTGGCCTCACCGATGGATAAGTCATCGCACTAATGACAATGATATCTGCATATGACTGATGATTCCAAAGACAATGGAAGTTATTGCTTATTTCTTAAAATGTTTGATGTTTTAAAAGACTTTAGCCTTGTAAAATTCAATTCAATTAATTTCGCGTTTAGATGTATAATTTCATCTTGATGTACATATAATTAGTTTCGAAGTATGACAACTCCTAATAGATGTTTTTTGTAACGTTTTTCACGTTCTTTTCTTGATTAAATATTGTATCGACTTTTTCCTTAAGAGCTTATGTGGATATCCATTTTTTGTAAAAATGGTAACTATTCAATAAATCAATTTTATCTATGGTCAATTCTATTGGTAATTACTATACATTCAACACCAAGTTACATCACTGAAGAATAAATTAAAAGCAATGGTGATGTTTCAAAGAAATCTATTAATATATATATATATATATATATA
>CABFPE010000002.1:1358719-1394335 GCA_900660155.1 Hofstenia miamia
TTAAGGTCATACGAGATGTTAAGGTCTTCGGATAGTTCTCGAATAGTCATTCGCCTGTTTGAACGAACCATTGTTTCCACTTTTTGCACATTTTCATCTCGTCTTCAACAGACTCATTTCCGTTTTTAAATCGGTCATACCACTTGTAAACAGTCTTCAGAGTTACCACATTATCGCTGTACACCGATTTTAACATTTCGTGAGCTTCTTTGGCGTTCTTTTTCAACTTAAAACAAAACTTAATGTTAATGCGTTGTTCGAAATCCATGTTGCGCGACAGACACTTTAGCGGCTCTGGTAGCTGACTGACAAGTTCGAACGTGTTGCAACTTGTCCCGGCCAGTCTCAGTTGATCACGCTACTGGACAAATTACAGCATATGGATGTAGCGTCAGCAGTTGCCGCTATAAAAATTCATTCAGCGTATTTTTTTATCACACCTCGTACATGAATGACAAATTTTATATTATGAAATTATATATAATTTGGACTTGTATTTATCTCAAACCGTTTTAAACTAATGTATTTAAGGTTATATGTGAAAAGTTCTAAACTGCAAAAACATTTTTTTAAACCAAAATATTACTTATTGTCAGAGTTGGATAATGGGAACGTAAACAAATGCTTACTATTTTGTAGCACTTATTAAATTAATGATTTTGCAGATTTTCAAAATGATTTTGAAAGTTTCTTTAAACTTTGACCTGGGCATTTATCTTAACAAACCTTCCTTTGGTGACTGTATAGTTACGAATCGTTTTGATCCCATTTCGGACAATTTTGTCCAAGCAAATGACATTTGAAAATATTTGTGTGTTCGCATGTAATGCTACACATTTGTGATTTCGATCAAAGTACTTTCTATGCTCGATTTACTTGAAGGTACTAACGACTGTTCTATTAAAAACTTGCTGTTTAAAAAACTTTCAAATTTCCCCAATAACAAATGCTCAAATATAGTCGTGAAAGTATAATTTCTTTGAAGAAACCATCAGATTATAAAAAATATACTCGGTTTGTCAGGGTTAACAATGGGAACAAGTCAACTCCCATGATTTTTATTGCATTTGTGAGATCACGCTTCTTTTATAGAATGCAAAATATGTAGGCAACTAATTTTGTTTAGAATTTATCGTATTTTCTAAAGCTATACAACTTTACTAAATGAATTCAAAATTGCCTTGTACTACAGTGCTAATATTTACATCACTTAATTAAATCTGTCCAGATCTTCAAGTTCTCTTTTCTCTTGTGCTCGTATTTCTTCAATTTTTATCTTCTTAAGGATGTGATTATACTTACCCATTCTCATTCCGATTGTAATCATATGGATGAGAAATCCGAAAGCAGCAAATGTTAAGCCCAAAATACTGGAAAATATGGCCCACCACATCTTTTCACTATCATGATGAAGGACTTTGTAGTCCGAGCCCCGTATTGTAGTGTTTCCGACGACATAGTATTTCTCAATTAGAAATGTGCGTATATCCAAGTCAAAATCGAATTCTGATTTGCTAATATACCATGCATTTAGAATTATAGCTGTAATAATAGAAGCAGAAATTATGAGGAATATTACGAAACAACTGATCGAAAATGCAATGAGCAGAAAGAAGGCATTCATCCACCAAAGACTTCTAGGTGATAGTGAAATTGGACAGCAATTGTCGCTTCGATTAAGGAAATCCATTTTTTCCACAATAAACAGCAAAACGGATGTAACTGCGAATATTACGCCAACTGCAATGCAAAAGTTTACAACGTTTTCATGAATATATTCTTGTAATATTTTTGAAGTTAAAGAATACCTTTCAAAAAAGTTGTAAATATACTTTTCGAGAGAGATGCATTGATAAATGAAGCTTCCCCCACCGCCCAGAATTGGTACTGAGGCATAAAACGCTCGGAATTGCATTTTGAAATGTCTTGAAATGCGACATATAGCTGCCAAATTTCTAAGTACTTACTCACGTGCATTGAATTGTAATGTACGTTATTATACAAGCACAAGTTGGTATTTAGAGCGGATACTTTGACGTAAAAATTATTTTAATCTCTTAAATATCTTATTGCACCAGATCATTGCACTCTTTCTACAATCGATTAAATGTAGTTTTAGAAAATTCGAGTAATCAAACGTATACAATAATTGATTTTGAGAATAAATGCATTTTTAAAATATTAGTTACTTTATCTATTAGGGGTTTCAGTAAATACTATAACACAAAATATCCAAAATTTATCACGACTGCAATTTGACATAATTAAATTTGTGTTTAGAAGGGAAGACTGGGACTGGTCGGGAGCGGCATTTATTTAAGGTGTGGGTCATTCGCGAAATGTGGAGAATACTATATACAATATAATATTGTGCGACCGGAAACGGCTTCAAAATTTGTGGCCATAGCAGGCTACAAGTGAAAATTGAAGGCCGGCTGCACCCAGCCAAAAAGATCCAGCAGCAAAACACTACTGAATATCTGATTAGAATTCATGAATAAATTCAAGAGTCTAAGCGACAGTATCAAAAATGTGGAAAGCAGACTTACTCTTGTCGAAGCCATTGACATAGTCGACGCAAGAACCCCAACTTCTCAGAGCTGCACAGGTTCGCATCTGTTCTATGAATGGATAAAACAAACTTTAAGATGCATTTTTTCGAGACGTATCAATTGCTTTATGTGAAATTTTCTCATTAATTGAGAAGCCTTTGTCTTATAAGAGACTGTATCTGACAGTTAAATATTTGGAACATATTATTTTCATTCAATGGAAAAAGAAACTAATTGTATTCAACTTGTTCTGCGCAAATTTTAATAAAATATCAGCTGATATTTACGTACCTCGTTTCCCGATCTCTTCCACTCAGGAGCAGCTTCAGGATTTTTAAAGGGGGAGCACACTCAGCAATTCTTTGTCAACGATATTCTATCGTAAAATGATAATATAAATAAATATAAACCGAAGCAAAACTATGCTGGAAAACTTAATCGCCAATTTTATCTAACAAATTGATCAATAACATCATTTATGCCACAATCCTTTGCTTTGTTTTGTGATTGTACAAGAAGGCAAGCCCTGTTAATCGCTCGCCTCTCAAGATGAATGCAAGAACGACTTTAATAAACGCAAAACTGAAATTTCCGTTCAGCTGTACACGTGGTTACTGTAAGAGTAGCAAATATTTTAAGAAGCGTAGCAATATTTGGAAAAGATGGGTTGGCAGAACCGAATGCTGTTACAACATCACTGGGTGCGATTAATTTGTCTTTCCAGTTGGAAACCGAAAGCTCAATCTCCGTGTTTAAGGATTTCTTTGTAGAACTCCACACCTTTAAATCTGCAAATACATTAACCATTTTAATAGGAAGACACTGAGACATACGCCGAGTGTAAGCAAAATAATAAATCAATGAGACAAAAATATCTGTTAATTATAAGTTTAAATAATCATTAATTTGCAGAGAAATGCATACCAGTATCAATGAAATTAATAGGTCAAAATACTGCTGAAAACTCAAATTAATGTAAACTTAATAATTTTTGAGAACCTGCAAGTAAGCCCTGAAATTATGTAATCCAGAAACGGGTAGAATATGCTGCCCTTATAATGTTACTTTTGATCAATAGTGTTAATTGAATTGCTGTTCCTCGTCGCTGGCGACAAGCTGAAGGCAGAGCGTAGATTCTAATTTCTCTTACAAGCTGCTCTGCTAATGAATACACGTTATTGAAGCATCCGGAACCTCTGTAATCACGCCAGGTGATCAATTGTCTACGAACATTCTCCACATGGTCACCTATTCCAAGTCACTTTCTTGCAAGTAAATGCTCAAGGTCTTTGTAGCATCTAAAACTTGACGTGGACATTGAAAACACAGAGACTGTTTTAAATGACATTCAAGCGAGTTTTAATTTGAAACTAGAAAATATGAAAAAATCGTCAAAAAGCCGCGCCTGCTATCACTGCCATAATCGTTCGTGATTATCGAAAAATCCAAAAATTCCCATTATGTGCTCTGTAAAGAAAGTTTTATTAAATGTTCCAGATACATTCCTTCCTCAATTTTGATCACTCAGCAAGCGAATTGATTTTAGCGTACAGATGCCAATTTAAATGCCTTACCCTGCAAAAATGTAATATCTCCTAAAAAGTGATTTATTACATATGTAGTATTTTTCTGTAGGTAGTGAGCCAACTTGTACTATATTTTTATGACTATTTCTTTATTAATTTAGAAAGTAACCGCCAATGACAATGCAATCCAATAAAAATAAGTAAAGTATATGGTTTCTGATCTGCATTGAAAAAACAGACTACCATCATAATGATATGCAAATGTACATAAACAGAAATATTAATTATAAACATTGAAATTGATGTGCTCAATTTATATTTTTTAAATGCTTATTTTTGAATCTACAGCGTGAAGCTATGTAAACGGTATGTTTACATTCCTAATGTACAAATCTGTGCTAAATTTCGAAATATGTCTAATGTTTACATTTGCAAACACACAAATATGATGGAAAATGCGTGCAAAATTCGAAAATGTATTGACTCAGACAAGTGATAGCCGGAATGTGAGCGCAAAGCTCCTGCTCGAAGTAAATGAGTAAAAAAATTGTAGTTGAACTTGGACTTTAGATTGCCATGTAGTCCATTTGCGTATATGTCGCAATTGTTAGGAAATGTTTACAGCGTGGAGAAATTTCGCAATTGTTTTAGAATTTAAAATCTTTTATATATTGTTTGTGATAAAGTTGAATTTGCATACGTCTTATTAACTATGAAGTAAAAATGTATGTTGCTTTAAAAAACGTTTCAACTTGTAGTTGGCAAAAGGATTTCTTGCATATCTGTTCTTGTTTATTGAATTTTGAGTACAAATCGTTTTGAGAATTGTTTTATTATATGATTGATATAAAATTGTTATAGTGTGTTTTTTTTTAATTTACATTCTGAAACATATATTGAGTTGGAAAATATTTGAATTAAGAATCAACCTAAAGTTGGTCTTGTATATTTCTTCAAGATTTTCTTTAGAAAACATATTGCTTGATAAAATCTTTGAGCTTAGGATAGCTATAAATTATTTGTTGTATATTCTTTTTAATCGTTCAAATAAAAATATGTATTGCTTGCAGAAATGTTTGAAATTAGGCTGCTATAAAGGTGTTCTTGTATATATTTTCAAATTGTTCTTTAGAAAAAATATATTGCTTGGGGAAATGTTTGAATTTAGGATAGCTATAGAGTATTAACTTGCATATTTCTTCGTCAGAGATGGAATCGGATCCAAAATTTAAGGATCCGATCCAATCCGAATTTTTAAAAGAATTTTAGTTTTGGATCCAAAACGGATCCGAATATAAATAAGTGCAGTAAAACGGGGTAACTTGAAACATTTTTTTTAGTATTTGCTTAAAAATATATTAGAAGTTATTCCCCCAGAATCAAGAGACTAATCATGAACTGCATGCTATGTAATATCAACAAAATAGACTATTCACCATTTAAAAACAATTACAAATAAAAACGTAGGCTGAGTTCAAACAAAGCATATACTTTTTAGTAATAGAGGGTAACTTGAAACGCTGCTTTCCTTCAATAAAATAAAACTGATTATGGAATGAAAATACATAAAAAGAGTAAGGTTAACTTGAAAAATCACATTCGGCACTATTCACATTGAAAATGAATATCTCTTGAACTCTTGTTACACTTGTCATATATCCAATGATGGCACCGAGTACACTGCAGCCATTCAGGCCCGGTATAGGTCTCATAACACTGGCAGGAGAAGCAGGAATGTTTTTAGTCATTGTCTTCGTCGGATTCATTGTCCTCACTTGATGAATCGACTAGAGCTCGGTATCTTCTTTAACTGCCAGTAGATTAGGATGGTCTCTCAGATGCACTTTCCTTGGTCAAACAACTTCTGTCTCAGTCACCAAATCTAGGCCAGGGAGAATCTTCGCGTCTCTTTTCTTCTTTTCTTGGTTGTTTTCTTGACATCTGTTTTTCTTTAGCAAATCGACGAGAACATGGTCCCATTTCCTCTCAATTTCTTCTTTGATCAAATCTGCTTTTCCGAGAAAACGTTTCAATGGTTCGGCCGCATTCAAAGGACGGAGGTTCTTGAAGCGGAAACCGGAGATCAAGTTGCTAACAACATTTTTGAGCTTCATCTTGCGCCATAATTCTGACGATGGGAAAAATGATGAGAAAAATTAATATACCTCTGAATATAATCGATATCTGTTGATTAATCGAAGTGTTTGAAGTTACCCCACGTGTTTCAAGTTACCCCGTTTTACGGTATTCTTACAATAAATAAACATGGACTTAAAATATATTTAAGTTTTTTTTCAAATGTAAATAGAAAATTTTATGTGCTTAAGCACTATCGTAAGATCAAAATTGACATATAGGAGAATATATATATATATATATATAAAAATATATAAATAGAAATATCAATAATTCTGACATGACTTTTAGGCCCATTTTAGCCTTTAGACTTTCCAGAGAAACCTGATTACAACATTTCGCCCCTTAAGCGGAAATCGTGGCTATGCTCTTGGTGCTTTCTGAGTGGTTGGCGACGGTACTGCCATCGTGCAAACTACCTAGTGCAGTGTGGTAGGGTCCTGCACAGTACATGAATATTCATTTTGTTTATGTTGTGCTCGATTTTTTAAGCATCTTACTTGTAATAACGCCAACATTGTTTTAGATGGGGGAAATACAATTTCAGAAGTGTTTTTTATTCCTATAAAGGATATTCCCAGAGTTGGTAACAATAAACTAAGAAATGTGTACTGAATTTCACATTAGCGATTTCTTGGCAATATCGGGTGAGCTTTACTCTCTCAGAACAGTAATTCAGGCCTCAACTCTTTCATCCCATTTTAATGAAAAGTAGCTTGAATCTGAAAGCCGATTGTACAAACTTGTCATAGCTTTTTACTGATTTTGCCCATATGGGAGTTGAGCAAAGTTATTCAGTAATGAAAAGTACAGAGGCAGTCAATCAATAAGGATGCGTGCTGAACTGTATGATTCTGTTCAATTCATTCGAGATTCATTTGATCTTGCAGATTTTGACACTTATCCTGTTTGGACGCTTTGGTGAGGATAATTAAAATGAGTGAGGTCTAAGTGAAAGGATGATGTGAAACAGGTTGCTGAGCAGTTGTAGAAAAGAAATCTTGTGGAAGAGGAATTTCGGCGTAAAGTTTGTGGTTTTAAGAGGAATACTCCAGTTCCACCTAAGTGTATTAAGCAAAGTAGAAAAAGGCCATTGAGGACGCAAAACGCTGTATGAAAGAATTAGAGGAGTGAAAGAAGCAACTCAAGTTTGAGAAACACTTTTCGAGTATATCACAAGATAACATATTTCTGCTGAAATAATTAGTACAATGTCTTAGTCTCAGTTATTTTGTTCAATTAGCTCGTATGCATACCTATTTTGATTATAATAGGATCTCCCAATCGGCATTTTGTCGAGTATTGGCATTAGTATTTAAGTAGCATGCAAATGAGTTAGGATACATTCCCAATACTTACACATTGTTTGTAAATGACGTAGATTGCCATACCAATAATTACATGGCGTGAAAATGAGTTAAGATGTCGTACCGGCAGTACACGTCTCTTCTGGTCTACAATTTCTGGTATAAATTCTAAAATTTTGTTGAAGAGGCAAAAGATCTCTCCTTTGAGATATTTGGTCTCTATTTTTCCTTGACAAGTTGGGAACCCTGTATAAAGACTTTTACAAATAAGCTCACGTATTATAAAAAATATAAATATTATAAGTATATATATTTATATATATATATATATATATATACGGACCTAAGCTCTAGGCAAGAAACTTAAGGATGCTGTTATTTCGTTATTCACATTTTGGCATATTCTTTCCACAGAAATACTAAATATCAACCAAAATCTTATGTCAACTCTAATGCAAACAGAAAAATAGCAACTTTTAGTTTGTATAGTTTTATATAAAATTCTAAAAAATGTCTTGCTTACTAACACAATATAAACAACAACAGTGCTTAGCACGATTACAGAACTAAATAATAGAGATCTTGGCTTTGCGAGACTTTGCTTGAGCAAACTTTTCAATTACCTCCTTAAAATCCAACCTGGAAAGGAGGTCGCTTTCAATGGCAATCAACGAAGTGCATTCAGACGCTCATCTGACATTGTTGTGCGAACTACGTTTTTATCTGGAAAGGAATCAAATACGCATCCGCTCGAGAGTTCCCAGGTAATTGCCATTATGTTGGGCACCAAAAAATCCATCATAGCCACGAGAAGGGAGATCGCGTTTATTCAAGTGTTTGATCACTCCAACTACGCGCTCATAAACAGAGCTCCAATAACTAGCTTCTGCATTGATTTGCTTAATCAGCTGCTGATCAATTCGAGATGCACTGCTGTGCAGGTCTTCGAACTTCTTAATCGGAGGAGGTATGTATCCGATTTTTCGTGAGCAAGAAATCGTTGCGATGCATTTTTCCAATCATTGAATCCCTCAGAAAATGCGTTCTTCTGAAGCCCAAAAAATTGCAATTATAGCTGTAGATATTGTTCGTTGAATCAGCATAGTAAAACCAATACATTTGTTTTTGGTCCTACTAGGCTCATACAAAATAAAACACAGGGACGATCTCCGTCTACGATCTTCGAATCAGGATGTGATGACTTCAGATTTTGGCAAGCAGAAACGCTGCAATAGGCCACTAATGACGCATATCGTAACAAGCAACTCGATGTCACCACGATAAATCACCGCAGTATCATTGTGCAAATATTTTAGTAGTTGTGCCACCAGACGTTGTAGGAATATCTGTTTTCGGTATCAACTCATCTAACGGCTGAGATGCTTCCGCTGCAGATGAAGCTTCATTGGTTTTGAATTGTTTTCTGCCAAATAGTTGTTCTAGTTTATCGACGTCTTCGCCAATACAGCCTCCAAACGCTTTGCAGCTTGCTTCTTCTCCAACCTCTTTTGTGCACCCAATTTGTGTTGATAGGACATGTATAGATTAGATGTGACAAAGCAGCGATCAAAATAAGTGTATGTGTCTATTTTAAATCTCCGAAGAGTCTTGCTACATTTAGATAATAGCAAAAATAGTAAGAAAAAGCGCGAGATTACATTTTATTGCTTGAATACATCGCAGTAACATTTGATAAACTTCATAATTTAGTAAAATTGCAAACGCTATTTCAGTTCAATTTAACTAATCCAACCTTTGAATTAGATATCTGATCAACTTCATCTTTGGATGTGTTTTGATGTTGCCCTTTTAGTTACCCTAAACACAGTAATAACGCGTAGATGTGGTGACTCATTATAAAAGGGGGGGGGGCTTTCATGATCCGGTATCAAAGGCCCCTTCCCCAAGTCACATGTAGGAAGGCCCACCTATTTTTTAGATTTTTTAAAATTCCGGACCACTAGGCTGCAGCCTAGTCAGTCTTAGGGTTAGGCAGCCAATGCATATATATCTAACACTAGGTAATTTGGTTGTGCCCATATTTAGCGTCAATTATAAGCACAATATACATAACGAACGTTTCACTCATATTTAGTCAAAATATTTTATATTAGTTTTAGCTTATAAGGTTTTTTGAAAATTTTCATTGATGCTTAGAGGTATAAGTTTATCCATGTTCTTTATATGAAATCAAAAGAAAGTTAGTGAGACTCAATAAATTTTCATTTTTGTAATTTACTTTCAATATTTGAAAAAAAGATTTCTTATAAAAGAGGTATGTCAAAAATATCTTAAGCACTAATTTTTTGATAAAATCTACAATTTATTATATGCCAACTAGATTTGTAAAGTTATTTTTTCTGTATCTTTTGTAAAACCCCTTTCTTTTCTTTAAAAAATACTGTAGAGTTTTCATGATATAATAAATCAAAATTGCTCAATTTAAGAAAGTTTTCAAAGTATATGTATGATAACTTTTTATTAATTTAAATTTGACATGGGATATAATTCTAGTCTCTTCCTATGCAAGTAATAGATTATATTCTACTGAAATAAAATTGTGAAAATTTTTAATGAAACATATATGCGTTGAATTTTACAGTAAAATCTGTTATATTTAACAAGGTTTTTTCAATACATCTGTCACCTAAATCTTATTTATCAGTATGAGATTCAATCTTTCACAATTGCTTAAAATTATTTGCATTTCAGGGATTTCATTCATTTGGTTTTGGCAAATGAGAGTATACTTCGAGTTTAAAAACACAAACGAAGAGAAGCTGAAAATGAACTTACAACAAGAACTACTAAATAAATCTGACTTGGAAGAAACTTTTACTCATAATGTGTTAACAAATAGTAATGAAGAAAAGATGGAACCAGATCAATATGCATCAATTCAATGTGAAAAGGAACTACATTTGATGCAGGAAGCATATCGAAATGTTGGACCTGCTTCCACAATACAAAACATTGCATTAAAAAATGATTCGGGTAAGACTATTCTTTCATTTAGATCGGATATTTCCAAAGCACATTGGGCATATATACATGTTCCAAAATGTGGGGGAACTTCAATAGAAAGTATAGTCAATAATATAGCGAAGCCGAAAAGAAAACTCCATGGGTTTTTTAACTGTGAGAATTACAGTAATTTATTTGGGTTTAAGTCTCGCTCCATTGACCTAGCTAACTTTTTTTCAAGACGTGTTTACGGGGTCCATAACTACATTGCTAAGAATCAATTAGTCTTTTATTTTACTTTGTTCAGAAAACCCATCGATCGGGTAGTCTCCAATTATTACTATGTAAGGAAATATGTTAATGCTAACAGGAAGTACAGCACTTTCCCTTACTATGAGAATAGTTCAAATATATCCCATTTTTTTCAATTAAATCATGGAATAGCTGATCCGAAGATTGACAATTATGCCGTCAGACTTTTAATACATGATGAAATTAGTGGAATTTTCGGCACAACTGAAGATTGCTGCAGAAGTAATAAAGATCTAAGCAAAGTTCCAAAGATTACAAGAAGACATTATGAAATTGCAAAACGGAATTTATATGAAAAAATTGGATTCGTTGCTCTTCTAGATGACATAGAATACGGCCAAAAGCTTCTTTATTTTCTACTAGGATACACCCTTCAGAACACGAAATGGGTAAATTCGAATCGCTATTCACATGAAGCAGATGAGTTTGTCAAAAATGAAATTGCAAAAAGAAATGAATGGGATGAAAAACTATATCAAGACGCGATCAATATCTATAAAAAACAAAAAGCCTTTTATCAAAAACATTTAAATTTGTAAGATTATTCTAATTACTTGTTCTCATTTAATAGATAATTCCTTTAAATAAAATGTAAATAGGAAGAAATCAAGTAATTTGAAACCTTGTTCATGTTATTAGTAGGAAATTTTAAATTGTATTGTCTGAAATATCAAAAGCATCTGGAATATTATTGCTAAATTCTGAAGTAAAACTTGATTTAAAATTGGTATTTTAAAGGGAAAAACAATATTTTTTCATATGTAAGTTGTCATGCAACAATGCAAGTTTTTCTCACTTATCAGGACTCAGTTTATATCGTTGGCTTGACAATAAATTTCCATGTATGCTGAGTACCCCAAAATGTTTTTTTATAGAAAGAGAGAAATATATTTGTCTTTGCGACCAAATGTCGAAAAACAGACAACATGAAAATTAAAAAGCACCATAATCTATGTTTCCATTTCTTGATTGCATCGAAGCAAAATTATTGAGAAATCGGTTCGTTCTATAAGCTGGGTTATAGTCTTGGATTCCTTAGTGGGCAATTTATATCACTTTCAGTAGGAGCTAGATGGTGTAGCGGATGATTTAAATTCTTAGTAATTTTACTCCATAGTTTGTCACATTGAATTGTTTTCTATCATATAATGATTGTATCTAATAATGATTACATATAAAATCAATATTAGGAATCGTTATTTTTAATGCCCCTTGCTGAATTCGTTCTGCTTCTTTGTCATGGAGTAATGCCAAAGTGGACCGCAGCATTCAAGAACAGGGAGAATTATTACCATGAACACTTTTATCTTTTCCTTAACATCAGTGGTTGAACATCTTAAGAGAGTAAGGCAATGTATTTTTTGGATGTCTTAGAAATCATTGAATTTATGTTTGTGCTTCATTTTAGGCAGTTGTGTCAAAGCTGGGAGTGGTAGGGGCTTAAGCCCCCTGTTTTTGAGAACTGACATTTTTGCATATATTATTATTGAAATTTTATCTGTTTCTATAATTATTATATTATGTATCGAATTGCTACGTAATGTTTATTATTATTACAGTACTTTTCAACAAAAAACTGCGAGATTATTATGTTAATAATTCACAATTGAGATTTTAGAGCAACAATTTGCTGAAGTTTCATATATCAATGCTAGCAATAAATAAAATGCTTCAATATTTCTCTTTATAACCAAAAATGCTCTTTGCAAACTGAAACTTTACTGAAATGTTGAAGGTTTTCAGCAAGTACTAATAAATGTTGAAAATTTCTTCCCAAAATATAATGTTTGCAGAACAACGCATTTTTCATCATCACATCAAACAAATATTTTGCATTCTTTCAAGATTGAAGGCGTAGCTGGCAGTTCAGTTTTCTTCTGAAAAGCAGTCTGCCCTTAAGGCTGAGTCATTAACTGAAAAAGCTCAGACTTCAATCTTGAATAATAACCAACGTCGAACCAAAAATATTTCAGCATGCAAGAATTCTTAACTTTCTTGAATTAGGCAATATCTTTATTCATGACAACTGTTGCGGAAATTCATAGTTCTTTATTCAAAGCAATTACTTATAAATATAGTTCGTCGCAGAAAAACGGTCGTTTTCCAAAACCAGTATAGTTAAATCAAATTATAGAATATAAACAAAGTGAACAAAATAAGCAATATTTATGGGTAGTCTCCATCGACATCGATTACGTTCTGCAGATGCACGTTTAACATTTCACTCTCGTGAGACATAGACATAATTTCATGTCTGAATATTGATAAGTTTTCATTGAGAGAATCTTCAAGTTCATGCTTTTTTGAAAACGTGATATTTGATCGTCGCATTTCCAGCATAGGAAAAATCAACCTGTCACATAGGTTTACATCAGAAGAATACGGTGATTGTTTAATCAAACTCACATGATGATTCTGTAAGCACTGAGTCGTTTCTTTTGACACATGCGGCCCGGCATTATCGTGTTCCAACTGCAGGTATTGCTGAAGTTAGAATTTCCTTGTTGCTGAAGTTGTCGCTGTCAAAACTGTCCATGGCTTGATTCAAAAACTGCAGATATTCGGCTGAGTTCACTGTTACTCCTGGAACCTAAATCTTAAAAGGAAATATGCCGCTAAATGTCACAGCCACCATCACGTGGAACTTTTTGGAAGACTGCATTCTTTTTGCAATTGTTTGTCTTTTGAAATCTCCTTGAGGAGATGCCCAACATTCTCTTTTGGGGGTATTTCCCACTGGCTTCTCATAAAACCACCTCTCGTCAGTGATGACTGTGTAACGTGAAGCGTTTCTTGCGTTATTAGCAATCAGCATCTCTTCACAGCATTGAACTTTTGCTTCTTTTGAACATCGGTCAATTAATGGGGAACCCATCTCAGTGATTTGTTCTTAAAATTCAAATCTTCCTTTTAAATTCTCCACATCGTATCTTTTGTAACATCACATTATCTTGACATTTCGCTTACTGTAATTCTGTTGTCTTCTTTAACATCTTCCAAGACTTTTACAACAAGCTCTGTTCTTTCTTCGTTTTGTTTNATTCAGAGTGTTAGGAAGTATTTTCAGCAAAATAAACTAAGTATGAATAACGAAAAAACCCAATTCATTCTCTTTTTCCTAATGAAACCAGCACTATTGCCAAAACGATTTCTTTCAAAGTTTCACATGATATACCTCCCGTGGAACAGTCGAACACTGTAAAATATGTGGGTGTTGAGATCGAGAATAAACTTAGATTCGACAGTTTCATCAACAGGAAGATTAAGAGATTGGCCAATGGAATTTGCTACCTAAGACAAATACGAGACATTACACAAAGCAAGGATGTGCTGTTTGTACTTGTGGTAAGCAACTTTCTGTACGCTTGTGTATTGCTTGAAAACATAAATTTAGCAGAAAATGAACGGTTAAATAAGATCCTTAACTGGTCATCTCAACGTTGTTCAAGTTTAGCAAACTTCAAACAGGTGAAATGTTGCAAGAGATAAAGACGTTATCACCAATTTACTACATGAAGTACGTGAGCCTCGTAAATATGTTTAAGCTAGCTATTGCAACAAAATTTCTAAAAAAATTTTTCAATTACAATAAACGAACTAAGACCTGCATAAATAACATCACATGCAAAAGTGAATACTGGAGAAGATCGTTTACATTTGCCAGCAGCAAACTATGGAATAAATTACCAGAGAGGCACAAATAACATAAAAACATTTCAACGCTTACTAAAACAGAACTTGTTAGCTAACCAATATCAATTAGGCTCATCAAAACGATTAAACACTTGGCGAAACATTTTAAATCTTTGAATTGAAATTATTTTATTTGTAAATAGGTGTGTGTGTGCGTGTGTTTATTTTTAATTATTATTTTTAGCTTAGTTTGTAGTATTTGTAAGCCTTTTGTACATACTTATTTTTAAATATGTATATATGGATTTGGAGGTGCTACAAACTGAAACAAGCTGAGGCCTAAGTTTCTCGCTCATTTTACATGTGTGTTATACCATGTATCTGTACTTACAATACTACCAGACTATACACATAATTATTTCAGAATGAATATTCATTGATTTAATTATTATAAGTAACAGAAGATATGGCGATGCGTAATTGTCCAGTCATGGTAAAAGATATTCGGTAACTCACAAAAATATTGATTGAAAATACTAGTAAATACAATTTGACAACGTTTAGCTGCGCTGCATTAGGTTAATATTTTAATAAATTTACTATTGCAAAACAACCAGAAATACAATTCTAATTTTTAAAACGTTTGTGAATTTACATCATTAGAGATATTTTGACTATGATAGTATTATATCAAAATCGCAAATTGTTCTCATCTAAGGTTTTTTTTCACACAGGTCGCACATGTCGTAACATTCAATGCCCTACCATTACATCAATATTTGCCAAATAGAATTCCTTTTGTTTGTTATGCAATCTGTAAAAAATTTGTGATGGTTATATTTAAAGTTATTTCCTTTATTTCCTTTATTAGTGCTATAGTAAGTTGAAACATTTATAAATGTATTATGAATTATGAGAATGGATTTTAAACAATTCTAGTGACACAAATTACAGAAGTAAACAAAATAAATTGATGCAATTTAAATACATATTAAATCTAGAAATAAAACTATTTAGCCTCTTCACGCATGCGCATGTTCCTATTTTTAAAAGATGAGCTTTTCATAAACAAAGGAACTATTTATGAAGCTGTATGAATGCAAACATGTTCTCTGTCAAAATTTCTATAATGCATCGTGAGTTTTACCCACTGCTTTACGAAAACAAATGGTTAATTGATGTTACTAACTGCGCGATAGTGAGAGAAGGTGTGGCACTCTTGTTTGAAGGGGTGATGCACTGTCAAACAAATGATTGATGAGAAAAATCAAAAGCGATTAGATCGCTGAAATCAGGTAGAACAACAAGTTTGAAGAGGTGATACATGTTCAAACTTATCGTGGATTTGTGTGCCGAGCAAGTATGTAACTAAGTTTGACACAGAAGTTTGATCGTCTATCACCTCCTTTATATTTGGATAAGAAATCTTACTTATTTGTTACATAAATGCACGCTTCTTTGACGAAAACAATCAAAGGCGATTAGATCGCTGAAATCAGGTAGGACAAGTTTGAAGATGTGATACACGGTCAAACTTTGTGTGCCGAGCAATTATGTAACTAAGCACACAAGTTTGACTGTGTATAAACCTCTTAAGAGCAGCTTAATACATTAAGTTCATAGGTTTCAGAATATTAGTGCAAACAAATTTGTGTTATTACCTACAGTGTAATACCGCTAGTGTTGGGAAAAAATCCGATTTAAATTAAAAAAATCAAAAAAATCAAATTTTTTTATTCAAATCGGATTTTTTAATTTAAATTTCAATTTTAACCAGACAATCTTCCAAGGTAGTAAATATTAGAAATCCTTTTGATACTACTATTTTTAAAATACAGTAATTTAATCAATTTTAAATATATTGAAAATAAAAAACATCCAAAACAACATTTCAGAGCTTGCTAATTCATTCGAAAATCATGGCAATGACTTCAAAAAATATGAATACACTACTTGTATCTCTTTTAGTGTACTTGATTTAAATCAGTGTATTTTCAATCTTTTAGTGGTAGCTGCCTAGTTGGCAAAGGCTATAAGCTGTAGTTGCACGTACAACTGTAGAATACTAATTCAATACAGACATGTATCCAGAAAATAATGATGAAAAGGCATGGCTATGATTATGAAGGGTACATATGGACTAATTACCTTGCCCGAGCCATCTAAGGCCAGCTGGGGTCTGAGGGCCTTGCCTTCTCAACAACCTTCTGTAGTTTCATTTGGGGTGCTCACAGTCACATTCTCATTAGTGTTCTGATGCCAAGGCAATTTTCTTGACTGTAGTCGGACGTTAAAAATAAAGTTTGACCTTAAGAAGCCGTAAGTCTTTGTAAGTAGCCGGCCGCTAGCCGTGATTTTTTTGCCGTCGGCGGCTCTTTTTAATACTACTAAGTGCAATACTGCAATTTTCAATGGCACGATTAAAACATAGTTCGAACAATAAAGGAAAACTGTAAAAGCGACAAATTTTAAAAACAAAAATAGAACTACATTGTTCATGATAATGTTAAAAAAATAATCCTAGCCGGGATTTTTGTTGTAAAACAGCCGTGGTCACAGCCATGGCCGTAGAACACTAATTCCCATTCGTTACTACTTGAATCATCATCATTATTATTATTAAAATTATTACTATTATTAATATTATTATTATTATTATTATAATTATTATTATTATTATTATTATTTAATTTCTTTTCACAGCTTCATGCTGGTATCCCTCTCAGCTCGGGGAACTCACCAGTTCCCAGGGAGTCTGAGAGCTTTCCTCAGGACTCTAGCTGTTCCTAACAATGCTGCCTTCTGTGCTACTGCTCCTCCCCACTTTGGTACTCCCAACTCCTCCAAGTATCTCTTATGCTTCTTACTCACTGCTCCTACAACTACCGGGACTACTTCAACTTTCTTTAACTTCCACAGCCTTTCTATTTCCTCTGCTAACTCTCTGTACTTGTCTATCTTCTCTTTCTCCTTGCTTTCTACATTTCTGTCCTTTGGTACTGCTATGTCTATCACTGTTCCCAATCTTTTCTCTTTGTCTACCACTACTATGTCTGGCCTCCGTGCTTCTATCACTTTGCTGGTCTGTATGTTGAAGTCCCACAGTATCTTAACCTTCTCATTTTCTATGACTCCCTGTGGCTTGTGCTCATCCCACTTTTCTCCTGCTTTTAACCCATGCTGCCTGCTCAAGTACTGCTTATAGTACACCTTACTTGAGGTTCTTTGTTAGAAGAGCATCTCATATAGTTGGCGGTGTATAGTCAGCAATGGTAAAAAGGCGTAGTTTGAGAAGGTTTAACATTATCAATGACGGTAGGAAACTGTTTATCATGATGTCCTGTATTTTGATTATTTAGATTGGGTTCCATAGCTATCCTAGGAGTTTTTAAAATGCTTCTCTTCTCTTCAATCACTTGTAAATTATTTAAATGGAACTTGATAGTTTGTACCTGTTGTTAGAGAGCATTGTTTTTGTATTCCTGAGCAATCCGACGACCGTTGACTTGGATGTTTTGAGTGTTGGACTCATTTATTTGTTTCATTAAGTTTGCGTTATTTTTCATTAAATCAAGCCCCTCTCGGTTTGTATCTTCAATTTGATTTTGAATATTTTCATTCTGCTCCTCTAATTTCTCGTATTTGGTAGAGGTGTTAGTGTTCTTTTTCCATGTCATTGTAGCTTTGTAGTAGTTTGTTTATCCCTTTTTAGGGCACATACTTCATTACGAAGTGAGATGATTTCTTCATGGATTTGATCAAAGTGGCGGCAATTTTTGATTATCCATGTTTTCTTTTAATTGGATTAATTCGCTTTCAAGAAAAGTGATTTTAATGATGAGTTGTTCCTTAGAAAGGGCGTCATGTGAGGTTAGTGGGGTTTGGCTAACTTTTTCGGGAGTTCCTTTAGATTTTTGTCTGCTAGTATTTTGCATTTTGATTTCTTCGAAATTAAAGGAGCTTCAACAGGTACAGCTTAACTAGCAATAATTAACATTAGGTGTGGCTGATTAAGGTTTGCATTCATCTAAAAACTTTTTCTGGCTATTGATGGCAATGAAAGAGTGATAATCTCAACTGCATTTGCAATTGTAATAAGGTGCCATTTCTTCTCTAATAGAGTTCAGCATCTTTCTGCCGGTTATTTCGGAGCTTCCTCCGACAGAGGTATAGTAAATTATGAAACAATACTTGCGCTCGGAGTCCTGTGGTGGATGCCATGTGGCATTGGTATGAAATCAGCGACCAGTCCTAATTCCCTATCATCCAAGGGATTCCTGTCGAAACATGGATTTACCGAAACTACAGTTTAATAATTAACTCCTCCTGCTATAGTACCGCTTCCTAATAAAAGCAAAAAGTAAACAGGAGATCATGGAAGGGAAGAGTGACCACACTCAGCCGACCTGAAACAGATAACCTGGTGCAAAGTCGCAGAAGGCTAGAGCCCTAATAGAGAAAAGGAAAAGAGAGGTCCTAATATTCTTGAGTGCAGTGAGTGAAACATACGTGTTAAGTAAAAACCTAAGCTCACTGCGTTTCTCATCTCATGCAATTTAGGTGGTAGCAATAATAACAATTTTAGTTAACGAATGAAATGCATAATGAATAAAAACACCTACCTAGCCCTAAGTTAAGGGTAGTGCTAGAGCTGTTGTATCACGTTTAGGCTACCGTTAACTACGCAGAAGATTTTTAGAAAAGCATAATTTAGATTAAAGCAAAGTCAAAATAAAAACTGAAACGAGTTTATTGGAAAAAGGAAACAAAATGAATAAATCACACCAATACATAGGAACAAGAACCGGTATCAAAAACATAATTACATGCTGTTGTAAATGTAAGTAAATACCCGACTGGTGCAATAATCGGTTTAGCTGCAATGGTTAAATTTACCGCGTTAAATTATCAATTATCAGAAATATTCAAACTAAAAATATATTGCACCGTTTCATATCGTCCACGGTTTTTAGAAAACTTTCAAGTTCTTGCCATAGAAAATATTCAGTAAATCAAGACGTCTGAAGCCCATTGAAGCAACAACTAACCTCAGCAATTTTTCTATTCTGTAGATAGACCAAATATGCATTGTTGACCTGCTTTATGGATAAAGTGACGATTTTTTGGTGCTACATTTGTTGTAACAGAGAATTCGTGAAATGCTGGACATACAAAAGAGTAACACGATTCTTTGTGATTTTGAAGAGTAATTGAAAGAGAAAAAAATTTTCTTTCCTGTGGCGCTTTCAGATTTTGAAGATAATTTATAATTTATGAGTTATAATTATTTTGAGAAAAACCATCACTGATTTATAAACATTCCTAAAATGGTTAAGAAGCAAAAATTTGGCAATAAGGAGTGACTTGAAACTACGACACAAAAACTAATTTAACATAGACAAGAAAAGTTATAGTTTATGTCTTTTTGACTTACAACATAAGAAATTGTCAAGGAAAATTCAGGCCTTTTTATTAATGGTCGATGCTAAAGGGAAATTCCATCACCAATATTATAAAGAAAAAATTTCAAATATATTGGTGGGTGAACTTTTCAAAATTATAATTTAATTACTACTTCTAGCATGTTATAATGAAGATTTCTCATAGCATGCAGCCATGCATACCAAATATTTTTAGAAACCGTTGAAAAGTGCTAGTTTATATGTATACTATATATGTATGTGTGTACTATTTAAAACATTAATATATAGGAATATAAGTAAAATACTTTTACATAATTATAGTATTTCTTTGGAAACAAATTCTCATTGTTAATTTTGGATTCATCGTTGAATTTCATTTTATTCTGCAAGATTTTCACTTCTGTCACTACTCTAGCATAAAGACAATCAATATAAAATTTTACAAAACATTTGCAATAATAAAACTTTTATTTGATTTTGTCTTGATCTATTGATGCCAACTGCTCGTTAAATTGTAACTGCGTCAATCAATTCTTCTCTTATCTGTCCAAAAGAAGATTTTAAAAAAGATCAGCATAAATAATTGTTTTAAATACAATGAATTGTAATTTTGATAAAGAACCTCATCAGCTGCCAATATTTCGCTTTGAAGGCTTTTTAAAACTAATTGAAACAGATGAAAATTGGGCATTGCATCATTTAAAGTAAAATGTTCAGACTTCTTGCAAAGGTAATATTCTGTGAAATTTTTCTTTTAAATATAAGCAGCTCAAAATTAATGACAAAAAAAACTATTTCAAGTTCTCGAGATAAAATTAGCTTTTCCAAGTTTGCAAACTGTGCCAGTGATTCCTATAAATTTAAGCCTAATGAGATCTTTCATTGTCAATATGAGAGAAATCAAAAATATTATTACAAAGAGAATTTAGAGCTGAATGAACTCAAAATAGAAGAGCTTCAATTTAAAATTACTTCTGTTAGATTAACAAGTCGCTATTATTTTCAAATTTCCTTCATTTTACCAAGAAAATCCGATGTTTTATTTGACTATAATCTTCGATATGTTGGTGAAAATGATATACATTCTCAGAATTCAACTTTGTTCAAACCAATGCTTTATGCTTTACACAACAACATTACCATTCAGTTAGAATATAATAAAAACAAGGTTTTTTACATTTCTGTTCAGGGGAAAATGCAATCAGAAAATCAATTTTCAAAATTTGAAAAATGCGCAAGAGAAGATTTAAAATTAGATTATTACAGATTTCGTGTTCAGCAAAAAATCGTTAATGGAACATTTACTGGGTATATGAAATATTTTCCACTTAAATACATGATTGATTTTCACATGCCTTTTGCATCAAAAAGGCTTACCGTAGAACCAGGACACGAAGAATTCGAAACTTTGTCATTCGATGTTTCACGCAGTTACACTGGGCCAATTGCTTTCACTTATTCTTACAATCTAAGCATATTCTGTGACTATGGAAACGAGAAGGGGACAATATTTCAATATACAAAAACGTATGACAAACCCTATAATCAGTATTTTGTAATATTTTGTTCTCCAAGTGACAATTTGTACAGAAGTGTTCCATACATTATAACCAATTGCCATCTAATGTTGTTTGTTAATTGGTTTTCTGAATTGGATAAAGTCTGTTATTCAGAGATATATAAAACTATATACTTCATAGGTGGAGTCCTCGCACAATCAGAGTACATTGCGAGCTCGTTGAACGTCAGCTATTTCCAAATTCGCCCATCATGTGTATATTATGCTCTTCTCCACAAATATAAAATGTTTTGCTTCGCATTAGATACTGTAGTTCAGATTTCATTCAGAACAGATGAAATTATATTTTTTCAAAAAAGCTTCCCATTTTTCATTAATAACAGCGTAATATCTCTTGAAATAAATGCACTTAAAAGTGAATGCGATGACAAAATTCCTATGCTATATATCTCAGGAGAAGTTGATATAAATTTTTGTGAAAACTATTCTGACGAATTTTTGTATTGCAACCCTCAAGCAAGTCAATCGTCTTTAGTTCTGCTACGAGTGGTGTTGGAAGAATTCCCGTGTACAAATGCTGTAAATTTTTCCTTGGTTGCTGATGTATTCACTTCTATGCTGGTTCTCAATAATCAAACACAATTCTGTGATGCCATTTATGAAGAAAATGGGAAATTCCTGTGCAAAATGATCGACACCTACTTTCGATTTTCAGAAAAAACTATAAATAGTTATATTACATATAGTGAGATAGAGTCCTACGAGGTAAATGATGTTTCTCCATTGCTAAAGAGACCATTTACTGCTCGTGGAGATTTTAATGGCGACGGAGATAAAGATTATTTTGAATTTAAAAGAGATGCCAATGGACAATATCGATTTATTCATAAAGTGTCCAGTGCATTCGGCCTCCTAACTTGGTATGCAGATCATTTTTTGTGTAATGATTTAACTACAATTCACGCTGTTCTTGATATAGATAAAGACGGTTATGATGACATTATTTGCACCCACTATGATGAAATTTATTTCATGTACAGCCGATTCTAACAACTCTTTTAAAAACAGAAGCCTTGAAAGACTAAGTTTGCTTTTCAATTTTAAACCTTTTACATTTGCATGATTAAGGGCTTATTGTAAATTCTATTCATTTAGCTTACATACTGTTTTGCAATGGATGGAACAAAATAATTTCTCATAGAAAATGTGATACAAAATGAAATGTTGCGGAATTAACAAAATAAATTATTAAAGCAAATAAATTCGCAATTCAAACTATGCAATATATAAAGTGCATTCATGAAAGCGGTTTTATTGTTTCTAATTATTTCTAAGAAGGACTTGATTTTGAAATGCAAATCTTGTTGTGTGTTTACTTCCGATATTAAACTATAAATACATCTATCTAAATCTAATGCAACAAGTTAAAATGAAATTAAGCAAACTATTTTCAATTTTATTAAGCAAAAAATATCTTGCGTACTTATCAGACAAAGTATTTCATAAAAGCTTTTTCATTAGAATTGGAAACCAATTGGGCATTATAATTTTGTTTGAATTGGTTAGACAGCAGAATTTGCAATTCATTGGAGTCCAATTTGATTGTCATTGGAATGCCTTTATTAAAATTTTTAAAATGTCACAGCTATCTTTGTATGTTTTATGGTCACTTTGCCGAATACTGATATTTCATCAATTCATGGTCTGCTACAATAACACTGAATGCTATGATAAAGGTCAGAACGTAAAACAAATTCGAATATGTATATAACTGACAAGGTTTTCCATCACTTTAATGGCAGATTCAAATTGACGCGGGGAATGGGAATTCCAAATAATATGCATTTAGCAAAATAAAATATTTTCTTCTTGCTCTGTTTTTTAGCTTCTAACTCAAATTGGTGGATCCTTCCCTTCACGTGAACCTCAAACATTTAATATCTGAAGTTGACTTAACATACGATAGAAAATCTAATGGCTTTCCAAAATATTAGTTAAAATTTTTAAAATATTCAAAATTACCTATCTTGTATAATATAGTTATTTCGCACCAAACTTTACTCTTAGGTTGCAAGCTTCTGTTTTTCAAAGAGGAGACCAAGTCTCCTCCATATGTTCAGATCATTAAATTGTTATTTGAAAAGATATGATGGACGATACCCTCACCAAATAGATCCGCATTCAGTTATCTATGTTCCACGTTCTTATATTCGTCAAAAAATTCAAAAGAACGAAGCAATAAAAAGGTTATTTCATTGAATTTTGAAGCCCAACGAAATTATTCTCTTAATTTAATATATAAATCTTTCATGAAAATGATGGAATTTCAAATTATGATAATATTGAAAAACAAACATATCAGGCATATATCGTTTGTATCTATTACTTAATTGATATGAAATGTGATCTACGCAAAGCTTTATTCTGAAATTGAATAAAATATATTGAAGAACAGATATTACTTTCCGAATTTTAAAGAGATGGTCAAAGCCTTCCTCCTAGTTAAAAAATTCTAATGAAAAATAATCGATCTTTAGAAATATACAGTTTTAGTTAGTTGGCAGAAATCTTTAACTTCTGTTTTAATTTTCAAGTACGTAAAAGAATATTGGCTCATGCCACTCAAAATTACAGATTTTGTACAAGGAAACAAAGAAAATAAAGTTTTTATTAATTATTTACTGAAATTTTAAAGATTGTCAAAATTTATTGGCAGAAATTTGTTAGATTAAAGAATATTACTAAAATGTCAAAATTTAGGCATCAACTAATTATTGAAAATTTACCAAAGAAAATTGATAAAAAATTGATTTTCTATCAATCTACAATTTTAAATTTGAAGGTAGCAATTATATGTTTTTTTTGCAATGAATAGATATAAAAATCAAAGCTTTCTATAATTCAAAGTCAAGGTAGCAGTTTTTGAGTACCTAGTTCATAATGGTATATAAGCAAACAATATTCTGCAAGAATAATTCATTCATGATTGTTTGGCTAATGTCTATGATATTTACTCAGTGCTATTTATTAGTAACGCAAATGTATTTTATCACATTGTTTCCATTGTATATATAGTAGGGCTGCGTAATTAAATGATTAACCAATCGATTAATCGTAAATTTATTTTAACGAATAAATTTTTTGTAAATATCATCATTGTGAATGATTATTTAGTACTGCTGTTTAAATTGTGAGCAGATGCGTTCATCATTTGAACCAAATACAGAATTTATTAATACGCGTGTGCGTTTGCGTAGCTGGTTATTTGATCAAATATGACTCCCATACCATTTCTTCCTTTTAACTGAATTTGTCAAAAATATTAGTTTTGATTGAACTAAAAGTTAACTATTAATTAATCTTTAACTTATCTAACAATTAAAAATGAAATAATATATAGTAATAGAATTCCTCTGTTAATCATAACAAAATGTATTTGTAGGACTTATGGACATATCCCCTTCAGACATGCTCATTGTATGGAAGTGCTAAAAATATTCATATGGCGGCTCAGCACTGCTATTCTCTATTGTTTCTGATGACACTAAGAATTTTTTTTCGATTGCTAATACAGTATTTACATTGAAATTGTCTGTGCAAATTTGTACACATTGTGATTTAATCGTGGAATTTTGTACCAAAGTCATAATATTTTAATGACATATTGTTGTTGAAAACATTTTATTTTGAGTGTCTTACGGAATATGATATTGAAATCATGGAAAAACTTGTTTCTTGTGAGGCTATATTATGATTTGTGATTTACTCAAATTCAACTAGTTTCACCATACTCATCATTTTGGAAAATATTAATTTTTACAAGGTTGCTTCAATACTAAATTATATCAATATTTAGACCAAATTCATTTTAAGATAACGAAAAAGGAGCCTAGTTTAGTAAAACAAAAATATTCAAAGTTGAATATAAATTCATATCTCAATAAAAATCTAGTTTCTACAATTGGACACATTGTGTCTCAAAGGAATATGTGTTGTTCAAATCTTTGAATTTTAACTGAATTAATAAAATATAAAATCTACATGCAAAGATCAAATATAATTATAACTTAAAAAGTAAAAAGTGATCAACGTTTTTTTAATATTTTACCAACGCTGTATCGAAAAGCTCATTAAATTTTCTTTATAAGAAATTCCGTAAAAAATCAATAAAGTATTAATTTTCTATGAAAAATTTCCATTTTCGATCAATATGGGGATAAACAACATTTGCCATTTTCTCGACAGTCTACAGCAGGCTGACAACTAAAATTTGGCTTTAGCTAAAGATAAATTAATGTGCTTAGCAATCAGAGATGGACATGGGCCGAGCAGCTCTTGTGCTGGGCCGTACCGAGGTTGGCCCAGGTGTTGGCCGAGGAAATAGAAAGGATGTGCTGAAGTTTAAAAAAACTCACTATTCACGAAAAAATACATTGAATTCTAATTATAAATTTGAAAAATAAAATTTGTATTTTGGAAATTTTACATTAGTATCCGATATACTTTTCTAAATTTCAATTTAGAATCTTCCATTTCAGTGTTTAGATTTTATTGGAGGCATCCATCATATCAAATTTTGGTGCAGCAAACCAACAAATTAAAGAAACTTTTGACAAGTATTATAAGAATAGGCCTAGAATGGGCCGAGTTGGCATAAATTTATATGAGCCGGGTCGGATGTTTGCCGGGCTCAGCCCTAAATTTTCGGCCCATGTCCATCTCTATTAGCAGTTCAACCTAAGCATATTCACCTTCCCGATCTTCTTGTAAAAGCTGTGCAAATTGTTGCAATTTCTTATGTGACATAAGTAATTTGCAAAAATTTGTGTGGCAAACAACCATAAGATCAATAGTCAAATACATTTTTCAAAATTAAGTTTAGATACGGACGAAATAGTAAAAAATTTGTGTGAACATCAAATTTCATGTAAGAAAATTTCCAATAGAAATTGAAGAGATTTCCATCAAGCGATAGCTTAGGTTGCTGGTGGAACATTTACTTGGAAGGGCGATAGATAAATCAGATATTAATAATCAAACATTTCTCTCAATCATGATTTGGTTTTACGTTCAGTCTTTACATTATTTTTTCAACAAGTAATGTCGATTTCAACTTGAAGGGGAGCTTGAAGATTTGAACATTTTAAATTCCAAAATATGTTCGGTAAATGCAATCATCTTATTAATATTCATTTTTCAATGTTTGATAAGTTCATTTAATCAAATGCCTCCAAAATAATTGATATTCCTCCAAAAATAGTAAGATTCTATTTTTCTATGAAAGGGAAGCTTTTGCACCAATTGGAATGTTCTTGTCTTGTTATATAAAGTGGAGGCAGATTTGGTATTAAAATCTTTATATTTATTTCAATGTTAGAATATTTTGTAAGCCTTAAATATTTCAATTATCATAATTTAACTTAATTAAGGTGGGTTTCTCAAATGAAGAAGCAACAATCAAATTTTCTTAGATTCGTAGGAAAATAGTTAAAGTTCTATGGTTTCTGGAAAAACTATTAACGCAAATTTCCCATTAATAACTCATTCATAACAAATTTAGACATTTTTTTATGAATGAGAGAGAATGTTCTCCAGTGGCCTACGCAAGAAGTGGACATAGTGGAATGCCCCCTGTTAGGTTTTCAAAAAAAATTTTCCGTAAAATATTAAAAAAATTTAAAGACTAAGGTCGTGAAATGCATATTTAGGGTCTTTTTTGGTCACTCATTTGATCATGACTAAGATGTCCACTCCGTCAGAAATCCCCGCGTACGCTCCTGGTGTTTTCTAATCTAACCAGAGTTCCCTATTTAATGATGACCAAAATCGAGGTGTAGCTTTTAACACACTTTATTTTAAAGGGATTTGTCACTAAATATGAAAATACAAGTCTACCCGAAGCGAAAATATTTGCCAAAATTTGTTAGTTTAAATTTTATTGCCTATTTTTTTAACTTAGGTTTTACATATTTGATTTGAAATATATTTATGTTATGACTATAAACAATAAAACGACTTTTTAATTCTGTCTCAAAAAATATTTATATTTTAAAATCCAAAAAACAACACTATTTGCTTTCTTGAATTCTGTTGTTAATTATTACAATTTGGGCCTTCAACAATTTAATACATTTATGAATTTTCACGTCCTGATTAATTGGATGTCTTTGGTAAGTATATTTTTGACTGGATGGCCATTTATTATACTCATGTGTAAAATTTATAATTATTGCTTAACTTTCTAACCTATTATGTTACTTTTTTAAACATTAAATGCAGGGTGAGTCATAAGTAGTGCAAAAAGTAATGTCGTTACAATTGCTAATTTTAGTAACATGACGCAATTAATCGCGCCATGTATTTATGACTCTATAGTTGGGGTTTACTCATTGGCTAATCAATATTTGATTTTAATTAAATTTTTAGTCATATCATTTGATATAGAAACTAGACTGGAGCTCGTAAAAATGTATTACAAAAATGATGAAAATGCAACTGCAACAATAAGAGCGTACAAAAGGAGAAAAGATATGAAAAATGATCCACAAAAACACTCCATGATTTACCATCAAGCGGCAGGCCATCACTGAAGAGAGATCGTGCAGGTGCTGTTGTGGAGACAATGACAAGCTTACAGGCACAAATCCACTTGGCCATGCAAGTTCAAGAGATGTATCCAAACACGTAGGCATTCCTCAAAGCAGTGTATTCGGATTCTGCACCGGCAAGGTAAGGATGCAGCCTTACCACATCAGCTTGCTCCAATCTCTAAAAGACGCTGTCAAACCACAGCGACTTGCTTTCGCGAATTGGATTATAGATAATCAGTTAGTGTTAAAAGATGTGTTGTGGTCAGACGAGGCTTACTTCTCGCTTGATGGCTTGGTAAAGCACCACAACTGCGTAATTTGGGGCTTTGAAAATCCGAAAGCGGTTTTATCTAAAAGGGAAGTTATGTGTATGAATGGCTTTTTCTGCTGAATATCAATTGCAACCATTCTTCTTCGACTCCATAATTAATCTAGATAATTATACCGCCATGCTTCAGGATCATCTCATCACTCATTTAAAGAGAAAGCGTAAAATGAGGACTGTTGTCTTTCAACACGACGGAGCTCCTACTTACTATTCATTGATGGCTCGCAATTTTTTGTCTTCAAAATTTCCACAACGTCGTGTGATTGGGCGAGGATATGGGATACCGTGGCCACAAAGGTCGCCATACCTCAGTCCACAGGACTCCTATTTTTGGGGCATACTGAAGGCCCGCGTATTCCACCAATTTCGGCCTACAACCCTCACTGAGCTCAAAGAAATAAATGATGTTACTCGTGAAGAACTTGGGCGTTCAGTGAATAATTTGGTGAAACATGCCTAGCTGGTGATTGAAGAAGAAGGTAGTTCAATTGAACATTTGGTATAATATTACAACCCCCATTGATTGTGCTGTTTTGGTTACATTTAGTTTTACTTATTATGCCTTTATATTGATTTAATAAACACTTCATAATTTGCGTACATTTTGACTCACCCTGTATTTACAGTGCATACAAATTTCATACTAAAAATACTAAATCTAATATTATACAATTGCAAATGTTAAGAAATCACTGAAATAAATAGCTAATTAGAATTTTGGATCAAACACCAAATGGAGGAATGAAAATTGAATTCCCCATTATCTATCAACTATCTATACACATACAATAATGGATTCGATTTTGTTGTGATTCTCTTTGCATTAAATGTTACCATGCTTTGAATCTGCTTATAATATTAAATGGTTATTTAAGAAGTGTCATATGCTAAAACTGTGAATAAAAATCATTTTACCAATGTATGATGATAACATTTATTACATATTTCGTTTCTAAAATATTAAAAACACAACATATGGTTTGTTTAAAGTTTATTTATTTATTAAATATATAATACAGCCCATTGAAATCCCCTTGCATAGCATGGGCAGTTTTTTAGTACATTACAAAAAAGTGTAGTGTCATCCTACTTACCATTTAAAGAAATCGGAAAATATCAATATGAATAGCATTGATGGATTATTTTGGCAGCATTGAATAATCAAGGGCTTAGGGCTTACATCAGCCTAGATGTCTTAGCATGCTTACTGAACTATTTGGACAATTTTTGTCAGTAAATTGTCGAGTTCTAACATATAAAGATTAATAAATGAAACTGCAAATGTATTATCTATATTTAATACCTCTTATTTTAAGAGATATATTGTTTGGATGTGCAAGAAAAATGGATATGTAAAAATTGCACTTGTAAAGGAATAACTCAATATTTTAAATAAGATTCATGCAAAACCTTGTCTCGAAGTGTTTTTCGTGAATCTGCTTGTTATTTTGAACAACACCAAGCCTCTAACACATTTACAAGTCAGCTGCGGATGCAGAAAACTTTTTTTAGAGGGGCCCAATGTAGAATAAAATGCTAAATGCATAATTGCTTTTAAGAGATTTCTGCATTATGCACTACAGAATAGACCAATGGCATAAAATTAAGTAAATTCAAAAATTTCACCTAATGGTATGAATGTGTCCTAGTCAGGAAATTCAATCAATATTGTTGAATATGTTGATAAATTCAAGAAAATTGATTAATTAAAAAATATAAAATTCTTGTTACAATCAATAAATTCTAAAATTCAAAAAAATTGTGCTGCTTTTGGATATGTCACACAAGTTTGTTATTGGATTTTTGGAATAGTTGCATGGTGTTAAATTTGAATGCAACAAATTTGCCCAACCCTATTGACTATCGTCAAATGGGATAAGTAGTGTGGTGAATAGAAATGGTAAACAAGAATAAAATTTCATTTAATAATGCTATGCGTAAAACTATTTAAAATTTTATGGTTAAAGTTAAAATACCCACTGAAAAGAAAGGAATCTTAACTAAAAGAGGTAATGAATTTCCAAAAGTAAATATATGAATGTCTATAAATAGTATTTTAAGAAAATTAAATAATATTGAAAATTAAGAAATATATGAGTTTGTGAATTAAGAAAAACATCACAGAGAGAATGTTTAAGAAGAAAGATACAAATCAATGAGTCTGAAGAAGATATTAAAGAGAATCAAATCAATTCTTGTTATGATTAATATGAAAAACAAGAATTATTCCTGCAAAAATTTGTTATCACTGGTGAAATTAAAAAATAATAATGATAATGAATGTCAAACTTCATCTCAGTGTTTCTAATGACAGACAGTGAGATAATACTTCATTTAAGTTTTTTGACCAGGAGGATAATGATTTTAATTTTTTGAACAGGACGATAATGATTTCAGTTTTCATAAGATTTCTTAAAATACTTTCACTGCATATTCCCAAAATTTTTTAAAAGACTTTCACTGCATCTTTTCATTTACATACATTGAGAGTGCAAAAATATATATATATATATATATATATATATATATATATATATTTATATATTCGATAATAGCATTTAAGGGGCTCTATGATGTTCCTAATGATGTAATAGAATTATATCACAAAGTGCCACTATATCAAAATTTTAATCAACTCAAAATGGTTTGTTGATGTAATTATTGTTTACGTGGAAACAAACTTCTCAAAAATTCCAAAAATACTGTTTTTTGCCAATACTACGGTTTAATATACACGTATATTTCATCATTATAATAGACTTACACACACTGCAATGTTTCTTTCAGAAGCCTTTTGGGGATAATTTCCCTCCTGATTTTTGTAGGTGTGTCGGTAAACATTTTTTACATTTGAGAAATAAAGTATTTCATTTTTAGAAATTAAAGTTATTAAAAGTAGATGTTTAGCACAGATTTTACAATGTGGAAAATAGGTCAACCCAACCTGAAACAGCTTACAGTCAGACATTGGATCACAAAATAAAATTAAGGGGTTAGGAGAAATTCAGTTTCAAAATTCAAAATACTGTATATTTTTAAGCATTATATTAGAGGTTGCTTTCTAGCAAGAATTTGCAAGCAAATCTGGTCGAACATTGACTGTCTGACACATGTGACCATGCATCAATTTTCTGTGGGTCGAATATGCTGTTGGTAAAAAGTTAAAATTGAACATAGACTTTGTGTAGATTGTGAAGTCACAAATGTTCTCAACATTTTAATTTTTTAATAATGTTTACCTTAACACAAACTACTGCAAAATTCATAAAATACATTTTGTTGCATTACTACTGCTTAATATGCATGTATACTTCATTATTATAATATACTTATACATATTGCAACCATTTGCATTAGGTTATGTATAAATATAATCGTTATTTGTACTATGGAAATCCCACAGGTGGTGCACAAGTGGCCGATGTTTTTTTTTAAATTACTAAAAGCACAGCTGACTGAATGCATGTCATATGCAGTATATATATATATATATATCATTATAATTTTGTGCTCACTCAACATTTACAATAAAAAGTCCACGCATTTGCTTATCTGTTTAACAATAATTCAATGCAATCTGTTTCCCTCATACAAACAAACTTCTGTCATCGTTTAAATTGCATGTTTGTACAACGCTTTAGCTGTAATGCAAATATTTTAGGTAAGATCTCCAGTCCCAGTAGTGCGACCAAAAGAGTGCAGTAATTCACTTGGAATTATCAGCAAAGAGGCAAATTTAACTGCTAGTGAAGAAATTTTTTCTCAAACCCCTCTCCAAAGTAATGCACAAATCACATTAAAAACAACAGACGAAATCTTGGAAATGCAGCACGCATTAGTAAGCAGTTTTAACCTTATTAAGAAAACTTGCAGTTTTACTTTTAAGGGAAAAACCGAAAAAGTTGCCAATGATCATCCAGGGACATATAAACAATTTCAAGAAGAATTTGAATCGCTTGTTAATAGTTCAATAGAAAATGAGAAAAAAGACTTCCCTGAACCTGATATGGAAAGAGTTCGAGATGAATCGTTTTCTGAACACTGTGAGGTTGAAGAAATTGTGCAATCCACATCGGTTAGATCAAATGAAGAAGAAACTCAAGTTACAGAATCCGCAACTGTGTCAGACGAAAATTCGTCCGATCATTATGGTGCAGTAGGGGATAGTAGAAAAAGAACGCTTGTAAATACCGATAAAGATGGCATTGAAAAAGGAGAAAGAAGCTCCACTGTAATATCAGTTCAAGAATATCCTACTTACGTATCAACACGCAGTCAACCTAAAGCTGTTATGCGCAAAAAGAGTAAGTCTTTACTTCAATCTAATTTGCACAGAAGAGCTAGCATGGCTCCAGAAGATCTCTTCTACGATGTTAGCTTTAGTGATTGTTCTGATAAAGATTCTTTGTACATTACATCTCCAATGTACAAGGACAGTGATTTCAGCGATTTCGAATACACAAATGAATTTCCGCAATATTGTTCTAGTGATAGTGAGGTGGAAAAGCCTCGATCAAAATCTATTATTGATGATGTGCCATTGTACCAAAAAGTGATGGACACTGAGATTGAGTCATCCTCTAGTGAAAAAGACTCCGAAGTAGACAAGAAAGAACAGATTATTGAGCGACTGTGCAGTCAAGACACGCCAAGTGCTTTGCAACGTCTGCTTTGGTGTCAACTACCAGAAGTTATGAACAGTGGAATTCTAGAACGCATGACAGATCAAGAGCGTAAACTTCAAGAAGCTATGTATGAAATATTAACTTCAGAAGGCTCATATCAAAAAAGTTTAATGATCGTTGTAAATTACTTCATTAATTTTGTTCAGAAATCAAACCAAATATCAGCATACGAGTGCAGAAAGTTGTTTTTGAATATTAAGAAAATTGCAGAAGTTAGTGCGTCATTCTTAGATGCACTTGTAAAGCGCCAAGGGGATAACATTCTAATGGTGGACTTCTTTGACATTATAGAAGAATATACAAAGAAGCACTTCGAAAAGATTTATGTATATTATCTTTCCAATGCAGTTCTTCAGAATAGTATTTTGCTCCAGTTACAAGAGAACAATACACGATTTAATGCTACAATATCGATTATTGAAAAGGAGGCCAAGTGCAATCAGATGTCACTTAGATCATTCCTTTTGCTCCCGATGCAAAGAATCACTCGATTGCCTTTATTAATTGATGCAGTTGTTCAGCGATGCAAGCCTGGTACTGCTCTCCATACTCATGCACAATCAGCCTTCCAAGTGGTCAGTGCCTTAACCAATACTTGCAATGAAGAATCAATTAAGTTTGAGGATCTAGAACGCTTAAACCAGCTACATACAAAACTAGTTTTTCCAAGAAAGCTTAGCGTAAGCATTGTTTCTAAGGAACGTCGTTTGATAAAGGAAGGAGAAATAAACTGTTTGCTCAAGCGAAAAGGAATATTTTCTTCAACAAAAGCTGAAAAACATTACTTCTTTTTATTCAATGACTATATGTTAATTGCCAAGAAAATTGATGTCAACAAAATTCACGTTCTAGAAAAATGTGATTTATTCGAGATCATTGAGGATCAGCTAAAAATGGAAAAATACAACAATGGATTTAAACCCATGAAGGAAAGAGAACTGCTTCTGCTTATTCTTAAGAACCCACAATTAAAAACTGTTGTTGGAAGCCAGCTTTTATTATGGATGGAGGATAAAGCTGCTAAGGCAAGATGGTTAAATTCATTTAAGAATTGCGGAGACCTATTGTCGTTATCAGAAGGATCAGAAGCAACCGATTATCCACAAGTAAGTCATTTTTAGAAACACATTCAATAGTTTGTTATATATATATATATATTAAGGACCCAGTTTTCAAATCCACATGTTTGGCCTATTCGATTATAGAAGATATTGCAATTTTGTATTCGTTTTTAACGAGCCTTCTTCGTTTTTTTCGAAATTGTTAAGTGTAAATTTTCTTAATTCTTCTAACGAATATAATTAGAACTACAATGATGTTAATGTATCAAGTGAAAGCAACCATTGCTCAAATTTATCAGTTTTACTTGACGAATTAATTCAATATTTTGTATAACATTTGAAGGATCATTTCTCCTTGATAATATTTTGAAAAAAGACTCCTTGATAGGGCTGTTGCACCAATTTTTTTTTCACACCACTCGCTATTTAGTTAAATTGATTTCATACCAGATGCACAAAATTTTCTGGTACCGACGTCCCATGTCAATTTGGCGTTGGCCCCACTTATATGTGGCAAGACTTTAATTTTGGTCGAGATGGACCAAAACTATGAGTAGTATTCTGAAATCCGCGGTCTTTGTTTCTTAATTACTGGTTCCTCTGAATCACTTAGTCAGAGTCCCATAGAACTTGGACATGTAAATCCCATGAGACTTAATGATCCCGCAGAACACTATCTTTAATGTCAATGATTAAGCAATAAGTTAAATTCAATTTGAAATAGTTGTTAACACTAATACCAAAGCAAACATTATCCTGAAATCTTATTAAACTCTCAGGCTGCCTAAGAAAGTTTGCGCGTTTCTGTTATAGTCCTAGCTGTAAATGAAAAATATATTTATCGAGTTTAAATTGTATATTTATATTCAATAATAATATTGGAATTTATAAACATTGAAGAATGAGGCAAGTGATGTCATATGATATTTTTGTAACTAATTATCACTTTCAGATGCTACTACATCTCTCGTCTCAACTCAATAAATAATCAAATATTCCTTCCCTCATGTTGAAATTATGTTATTTTACCAGTAGGAATAGGCATTGATCACAAAAAACAGGCCTGTTTATAAAAATTAAAAAATGTCAATGAATATTTCAACTATAATTTTAGTCATGTATTTCAGCATATTTTACAAAAATTTCAACCAATTCCACTTTTTGAACCATTAATGTTAAATTTTTGTTTGCATATTAAAGCCTTTTCACTTAAAATGGAATTTTTTTCCAAGTGGAAAACACGAATACTAAACTTTTTTATTTAGGTCCAAACAACTCAGTCTTACATTGCCAAGCAGCCAGACGAAATAACTTTGTATCAAGGGGAGATTGTAAGATTGCTGAGACCATCAGTTGGCAGCTGGGCCTTTGGTGAAAGAACTCGGGATGGACGAAAAGGTTGGTTCCCTGAGGCGTTCAGCAAACCTGTAAAAAGCCGTTCTTTACGAGAACGAAACATCCTCCAACAAGACCGTCTGCGACGCGCTGGTTCACTTGCGCCAGTAAAATACATTCCAAAATGAAAATGGGAAGCAAGGTTTTTTGGCTAAAATCCCAGTACAAATCTGAAGCTGTTCAAA
>CABFPE010000002.1:1428675-1477597 GCA_900660155.1 Hofstenia miamia
TATATATATATATCATAATTTCTACTATCGTACAATCCTTGATGTTAATTACATTCTTTTGCATCCAATCTTTGATTCTTACTTTGCTGTTCCGGCACCAATATTCCGGATTATATTAAACCTATAATTTACTTGTCTTCCCTCATATTATTCATTTCCTCGAGCATATGGGTGATTATCAATAATGTGCTTTGATTGATTATTTATGTACTACTAACATACTGATCCTATTTTAATTCATAAAATTTCTCATAATATATTTAGACTTATACTCATTTTTCATTGTAAAAGCCCTGTTTAATTCAGTTTTAGAGTTAAAACAAGAACTAAGCTTACGGCTGCTAAAAATGATGACTTGAATATTGTAACCCTGGCTGGCCCCAGCTCTAATTTCCAAATATATATAGTTAAAGATTTTTTAAAAATTTTACTACAAATTTGAATACATAAATTGATAAGTTTCTCAAATTCAAAAGTATGCAAACTTGATATTAAAAAATAATTTAAAAAGCTTTCTATATGCGAAAAATTCATGCAAAGTAAGGCTACTGCAGCAATGCTTTACAAGTTTTTAATATACTGCAACATGCAAAAATTAAAATTCAAGTTTTCAAAATGTAGTGCCCACAAGTTTAGTATGCATGTAACTCGCAAACTAATAAAATGAACCAAAATCCAAAGACAACTCAGAAAGATGGACAGTTTCCTCCTTCACTTAAAATTTAAAATCCGAATTTATCGCCATCCACAACCATTGGTCCGACTTTGGCTGCATTTCCCGCCTTTGAGTTTATGGGAACACAGTCACGAATGATGTCAAGCATTCACAACATTGTCAAACTTCTTAATCGACTCAATAAAATTTTTTGGAAATGTGGAAACAGTTGTTTTGTATTTGTAAACACACATAAGATAATTGATGCGAAAAATGGTACTGAACAATGTAAATTGTAAATTTTCAGAAATCTGCGAATCTATTTATGCTGAACATTTATGCTACGGAGATAATAATTGTTAATTGAGATAAATCAAAATTAAATCACATAAATAAGATATTCATAATTTAAAAAAACGTCACTTATATTTAATATTATTTTGTTAAGAACATTCCTGGAACCATACGCTTTTCACTATATTAATAGTAAGAACACTAAATAAATACGAAATAATAAAAATGAAAGTATAATACACATTTACAAACCTCTTGAACGTTTCATTCTGTAATGCAAGATCTGAAAACGTAGTTCCACTATTTCTCATTGCTTGTGAAGTTTAAATCCGGGAGATTTTAAACATATTCGCACTATGTATAGTTTGTAATTAGAAGTTTTCGGTTATTAAATAATATTTCACTGTTTAAGAAAAAATGTGATCATATATGTACTTCATTATGAAACATTGTAATTGTAGCGAATATACATGTAGCGCCAGTTATACAATTAGCTTTTTAATACGATAACGATAACTTATTCAAATATCTTTTAACGATAATTTTTATTCCAAAAAATATTTCTGTATTTATTTGAGTTAATGTGTTCAATCCCATTTTAAGGCAGCAATAAATCTTCCAAAATAGGTACAAAATTAAAAAAAACATAATTCCTTTTAATAAATGCTTAAAACAAGGAAATTCAAGCTATATGGTTTGTGGCAATAAAAATTATTCATTTTTCATTGTTGGCTTATTAATAATCATTTAACTAGAAGTTCAAATTGGTGAAGTAATATGCGATCATTTATTTATAGTTCGCCAATATTACTCTAGCAGAAACAGCGTGTCTGTAGCATTAAGCGGAGAAATTGAAGAGGGAAGAAAATCACATTGCTACGAAATACTGCGTTAATGTAAGCAGTTGGTATGAATTGCAAAGTGCAGTATTTCCTTGCCACACAAATGAATTTATATGCGATTAGATAGCAAACTTTATGTAAACATTTCAAGCATTGTTTCACAATGTGGCCGAACGAGATTAAAGCCATATTTCAAAATGCCGGCAGCTTGAAAGATGTAGAAGAAATCTCAGCAATAAGAAACTTCGACAGAATTTTGAATTCAGACAATGTAGATGATTTATCAAACTTAGAACTTTCAGAAATCAAGTCGATTTTGAGTTTGCGGTTCACGTATGAGGAAGTTCAATCATGGAGTCATGAGCCGCCTTTGGAGAACTTAACTTTACTTGGTTGGTGCGCAATTTTAGATCTTGATAATTTAGCAAAATTACTTTTACAAAAGGGATCCGATTGCTGCAAGCAATTGAATGATGAAAGATGGACAGCTTTGCACATTGCTACTGTTTGTAGATCACACAAGGTAATGAAAGAAATTGCAAACTCCAGGTTAGAATTTCAATATATTAATATATTATTAAAATGATGTTTTAAATGTATTTATGCTTAATTTGTCACAATTGAGAATTACCACAGTTTGATATTTGATCCAGATACCTAATTTCTGACCGTACCAGCGTTTTCAATCTATGTCTGGTCCTTTATAATTTCATAATTTCATGTCTGTACTCGCTAAACAAAATACGAATGACTATGCCATTAAACATTGGACCACCAATAACTATCAACCATAAGGCGATACGCCATTAGAAAGAACTCTATATTTTGAAGTTTATTTAATATTTGTTGACAGGTTTTCACAATTACGGGCAATTCCAAATTCAATTAAATTATTCAATACATTTATTGATATGTATTATATTTTCCCTTAGCCTATGTAAGGTATATTAAACTCCTGTGCCCATAAACGGTCTGTACCGTTTGCAATCTGATTTGATCGTTTATGTACAAATTCAGAGAAATAGTTTTTTGACAATGATACTTTAAATATATTTTAAATTTAAGAATATATATATACAACAATATATATATATATATATACTATATATACATATATAACTATAATATGTCGCTATGTACCTAAAAATTTCGAAAAAAGTGTACATAGCGACATATTAGGGCGTACATAGCGACATATGAAAAATTGAGTAGAAATCTGCAGAAAAAAATTGTGCATGACATTGGCCATTGGTTGGTTGTGAATCGCTATATTTATTAAAATTCGAACTATGTTTGTGCAATACACTATAAGTTAGCCAACTTCCGGCTGAATTATTTACTAAATTTTTGCGTAATTATATAGCTGTACCTAGGCTGCTATTTTCAATAAAATTTGTGTTTGTTCCAAAACAGGGTTTCAAATAGTAGTCTGTACATCCATTGAGACCACTGAGGCCGTGATTATCATATTATCATTAGAATTTTCTTAACAACAAAAAATCTTGCTGGTACATAGCGACACATATAAATTTTGCGATGCGTACATAGCGACATATAAATTTATATATACATATATTATATATATATATATATATATATATATATGAGTATATATATACACATATATATACATATATATAGTATATATATATATATATATATATATATATACATATATATATAACGAGATAAATTATAAAATTGAAAACAGCAGCTATAAGCAGAGATGGGCATGGTGTGGACTGGGCAGGATTTNATTGGCCATTGGTTGGTTGTGAATCGCTATATTTATTAAAATTCGAACTATGTTTGTGCAATACACTATAAGTTAGCCAACTTCCGGCTGAATTATTTACTAAATTTTTGCGTAATTATATAGCTGTACNAATATATATATATATATATATATATATATATACTATATATACATATATAACTATAATATGTCGCTATGTACCTAAAAATTTCGAAAAAAGTGTACATAGCGACATATTAGGGCGTACATAGCGACATATGAAAAATTGAGTAGAAATCTGCAGAAAAAAATTGTGCATGACATTGGCCATTGGTTGGTTGTGAATCGCTATATTTATTAAAATTCGAACTATGTTTGTGCAATACACTATAAGTTAGCCAACTTCCGGCTGAATTATTTACTAAATTTTTGCGTAATTATATAGCTGTACCTAGGCTGCTATTTTCAATAAAATTTGTGTTTGTTCCAAAACAGGGTTTCAAATAGTAGTCTGTACATCCATTGAGACCACTGAGGCCGTGATTATCATATTATCATTAGAATTTTCTTAACAACAAAAAATCTTGCTGGTACATAGCGACACATATAAATTTTGCGATGCGTACATAGCGACATATAAATTTATATATACATATATTATATATATATATATATATATATATATATGAGTATATATATACACATATATATACATATATATAGTATATATATATATATATATATATACATATATATATAACGAGATAAATTATAAAATTGAAAACAGCAGCTATAAGCAGAGATGGGCATGGTGTGGACTGGGCAGGATTTGGGCTCATTTTTTTAAGAAATGGGCTGAACATTAAAAAAAATGTCAGTGTTCATGAAGTTTATTCAGCTCATTTTTACAGCATATTATTGTATATTTGATTGAAGAGTTTTTATATTAATTTTCATTGTTCTCAAGAAATTAACTTTATAATCGAAACACTAATCCGAAGTAGAATGGAGTATACTGAAATTCAAATTAGGTTTGAATTCTTATGATGAGAAATTATCAACAAACATCCAAAGAATTCAAAATTTGCGCGCCTGAATATTTTAGAGAAATGACGCCGTTGGAAAGGGACCGAACGAAAGTTTATCGTAACAGCGTAGAATTGTGGTAGCCAATTTCGAACATAGTCGAAGACTCACATATTTCCATAAATTATTGGCACAGAAGCATACCATCGGTCGTAGCAAAATTTACAGCCTTCTTATAGTTTTCCCACCAAACAGAATCGGCACAGTAACCCTGCTGTTGCTATCGGATTAATAAAAACGTTGCTCCAAAACACGAAACATTGTTGCGAGTCCACATGCACCATTGGAAACAATTCAACTCTACCTTCGTGACATAATTTGGTCTATCTGCACAAATGAACAATATATTCCCCTTACCTAGAGATGCAATAAATAAGTACTCTAAACATTTAAATGAAGGAATCATATTTGTTAAAAACTAGAACATATCAGTCACAAAGGTGCGAAAAGAATTGAATAAGTTACAACAACTTCGTTGAATCGTTATTCAGAGACCTGGCGATTGTAGTGTTTAGAATTTGACATTAAAAATAATTGTTTATTCATTTACCATATTATTCGATGACTAAAAAACAAAACCCAATTTTTACAAAATGACATATGCATTAATATAGTGTTTCAATGTCAGTTGTAATTTTTCATTATACATTACAAACATACCGAACGAAACCGAAAAGTTGCGAATTGTTTTTGGCTTTGATCATATAAATGAGCGGAATGGGGCTAATTTAAATTGGACAAATGTTGATTGAGGTCAGACCAGTAATCTCCGGCCTACAGCAGTTTTAGACTTTTCAAAGAGATCTATTAGCATGTAGAGTAGCCTAAAGTGAATAAATGTGAAACCCATAAACATTTGATTATAATCAATACAAATGACATTTTAGTATTTCTTATATAATTTCATTTTACAATTAACAAAATATCAATAATACAAGCACTTTAATGTTAACTAACTATCTTTAAAATCACCTTAGTCCTTGTGACATCATTAATCATATATTTAATAGAACATTTCCAATATCAATTTTGTTAAAACTTTCATTAAGATGTTGTTCTTATGATAGTTTCAGTCAACTTACATCGATTAACTGATTAATAATAAAGTCTGTAATTATTCAATTAATTTTATTAAATCGGTCATATCCTAAATGCTTGCTTAAATTAGTGATTGTACTAGAGAGCGACATCGGGTACCCGATAAAACCCAACCCGATTTTGGTTTTCGGGTCGGGTACAAAGATTTAATTGATTGCTAAAAAATACTGATCTAAATCACCGCTTGATTTGAGAAGGTTCCAACACATGAAGTAATACCAATGAATTGCTCTTTCTTTATCAGAAAATGATTAATGTTAATGATCATTGAATTGGACAGAGATCGGGTTCGGGTCCATATTTACCCGATATTGTCACTCTTTGGATTGTACCCTATGATCGTTGTCTCGTCCAAACGATAATCACTTTTGTTAAGTATACAAATATATCAAGAAATAGTAACAACCCCAAAAGTTTTCACTTTGAATTTATCAAGATCAAGTGTTTGTTATATTTAGTAAATGTGAAATTGATGCTACAATTGAAGGGCCGCTCTCAGCCTTGTTTTTGGCAATTGAGCTTGATGACTTGGAAGGATTTCAAATCGTAATGAAATTCAAACCATCCCTCACTGTTGGAAAGAAGATCAAACAAAAATATGCTCTCATAGAAGCGATTAATGCAAATGCGGAGTGCTGCTTCCAAGAAATGTTGTCGTTGCCTGATGTGGACATTAATCAGTCTACCAAACGGTCATTTCCTCTTTTAGCGGTAAGCCATTGAATTGAAATTATCAACTTAAGGAGTTTAGTTTAACAAATTAAAAGCAAATATTTGTAAATTTAAGCAAAAATGGATTTTCATTATAATCTCAGATATTCATTACAAAACAGTCGACTACTAGAGGTGTGCGGGACCGGTATATGGTTCCCGTCGCGTATATAGTCCGGCAGACACTGGAACCAGATACCGGGATCAAAAATAATACTTCGACACCAGATACGAGACGGGACGGGGACCAAACGTTTCAGACCGGGTACCTATGTTTGCATAATATATAGAATTTTCACCTAATATGTTATATATTAAGTATTCAATTTCTTTAAGAAAATACACTTAATACTAATTTCACCATATGCTTTGATGTGTCCAGCTTCAGCCATATATATTAGTTTGTTATATTTAGCTGTATTGTATATTTTCGTTATCAATTAAAAACATTCTAACCTCATATGTGATAGCGAAATTAACGGCACTAACGGCTGCTGGGACCAAAATGAATTTTTATTAATTGACAAGAAAAAACTTTTGGCGCAGGAACTGTACCAAATATAACTGGTCCCGTACATCTTTATCGACTACATGTATGAGTTTTCGCTGTGATAATTAGTGGACATCTAAAATGAATTTCTTGGAAAATTATGTAATTTAGCCAGAAGTTTGAAGGTATGAATAATTCTTTCTTTCAAGTGAACTAATGAGTTGGTATTATTACTGTTAAACTCAATTTCTTATCGATTTAGGCGGCATTCAACAACCGTAATTCAATGGCTCAATTATTAATCCACAAAAATGTGGAAGTTAATAAAGAATTGAAAAATCTGACTACATTGGCTGTTGCAGCAAGTAATGGGAACTTGGATCTCGTCAAAATGTTAGTTAAAGCGGGGGCAGACATCAATCACATTAGTGAAGAATATAGCAAGTGTGCGCTGGCAGAAGGTATTCCATCTTTGCCACATGATATTTTCGTCTGTTTAACTCAAAGTAGGGTTCTTTCACACCCACCCACCAATCAAAACCTTTCTACTAATAATTTTTTATGAAACCAGTTCGTAACTTACTAAGACAGTCCTTGAAAAAAGATGTCAATAAATAGGTGATGACGTGAAAAAATTGAGAGTTTTTGAAGGTTTGGACTTTCTCAGCAAGCTAAGTTCTATGATGCTCGTTATTGTATTCAGAGCAGGCCTTTTGCATAACTACAGATATAAAATGTAGAAATGGGGAACAAAAACAGTAGTTTTACGAAAAAACACAACATGACATAAACAAAACTTTGAAAATATTGTTGATATAAGTCCTGTTCCAGAACTTGTGGGTAAATTTTTTCAAATTTTTTTCAGAATACTTTTCAACCCATAAAGACAAAAGTTAGGAAAGCACAGACATATGAGGATTTTCAAAAACTAAGATCTAAAAAATGTGTGGGGAATCAACTTCCCCAATGGTAAATAGGGCTAAGTAAGAGTTGCATCAATTTATATGAAATTTTGCTCAAGTATTTGAATATGAAGGTCAAAGATAAATTTGCCAATGTTGCACCTAAGGTATGTTTGCATTGAAATTGCTAATTTATAGTTGATATTTTTTCAATAAATCCCAAATTTCTATGATATATAATGAATAAGAGATGGGAAAAAATAATTTTTTGTTAACATATTCTTAAAAATGAACATACAAAAAACTTTGAATGACAGTTAAAAAATTAAATACCAATCTTCTGAGAGCTAAATTGATTCGAAATTTCACTATAGAAATGCTTGACCACTACTGCTAACAGCTTAAAGTTGAAAAATAATTACGAAATGTATCATACTTGTCCTAATAATCAAATTTAATCACAAAAATTGATCATTAGTTTATTTTTTTTGTAATTTACTAATTCTTCTAGAGATATATTTTTTAAATATTACAGCGTATGATTAGCTTTTAAAAACGCTAGAGATTTGTTATACTGTAGCTTTTTAGAATTATATTTAAGTATAGCTCATAAAATCACATTTAGCAATCTCAAATGGTAGTGTTGAAGTCGTCAAGTTTCTGCTTGCGAATGGTGCTCAAAGCAATGTAACGACACTTTGCGGTGATGATGAAGAAAGGGATCTCCTTTCTTTTTCAATATACATTGAAGCAGATGATGAAATTATTAATTCCCTTATTAATAGCATAACGGACTTTGAAATCACTGAGGAATTGATCAAGCAATGCGTAGGCTCGGACAAAGCTGCCATTCTTGATGTACTTTCTTCAAAATCTAAAACATCCATTAAGGATAACATAAAAAATAAGTGGATAATTAATTGCGCTGAAAAAGGAAAACTGGAAATTCTGAAGATATTTGTAGAGAAGCTGCAGGGTGAACGCAATGCTGAAAATGAGGCTCACAGAACCCCAATAATGTTGGCAGCTCTGAATGGCCACTTAGACATAGTAAAATATCTTATTAATTGGAGCGATGTGAACATGAAACATAAGGACATCTATGGAAATACTCCTTTGCATTACATCTGCGCATCTATGGATGAAGATTTAATCGATTTGGTTCGTGAGTATAATGATGAATGCATTAGTGCAAAAAATAAACGTGGACATACGCCCTTACATTATTCAAGAAGTGAAACTTTGTATAGAACCATTATAAAGATGTATGAGGCTCCAAAACTGATAAAGCCCTCAGATATGCCGATACCACTTTCGAAGAATATCAGTCTTGAATTTATAGAATCTATGTGCAAATTTCCCAATACAGCCGAGATTATGCTAGACAATTGCTACCAAGGCATAGGATTTGGGATTGCCGACCCGCAATTTAAGATAAAAGTAAATACCACGCTATTTCAAAATGACTCAATAAAGCATATTGTTAATAAGCAGGAGATGCTTTTAAGGCATCCAGTAACACGATTATATTTGCACAATCAAGAAAAAGGATTAACTAAATTTTTGCGATGCTATGCGTTTTTGTGCTTTCTTATCTTTGCAATGTTATATTCTCATTTAATGTATTTCTTAATCCCTTCCTATTTGACCAAATCTGAGATTCGATTGCAAGATGCAAAGATTGAGTTTTGGGTACTCTTAGTAAATCTACATTTAGTATTATTATATTTTATAATCTCAATCAAATGTTCTTGGTATGGGATCATTTTTTATGCTTATTGGCTTTTAGCTTTGTTTTCGAAATTCACAAGCAGCATCGACTGGTGGGCATTAAACACAATAGGAATGATGTTGGCATGGTTAAACTTCGCCATGATATTTAGAAGCACAAGTGGTATTGGACTCTATGTGGTTATGTTCCTTCGAGTTCTGAGTACATTTCTCAAACTCATCATTCCATTGTTTCTGTTCATATTTGCTTTTGCCTTGAGCTTCTTCTGCTTAAATGCCAGGCTTAATACAGATACTTACTTAACACTTTCTTCTTCTTTATTTAAATGCCTATCGCTGATGATTGGAAGTGTGGATCCTGATGAAGTAATTTTAGGTAAAGCTCGAAGCTATGATTACGCATTTTCATTCGTCATGCTGACTTTTGTAGCCTTCGTTACAATTATAGCCACAAATCTTGTTATAGGGCTTATTGTAAGTGACGTGCAAGCAGTTAAAGATGAAGCAATTCTAAATATGTTAAAGATAAAAGCTAATGAATCAATAGTGAGTAACACCCTTCTGAAACCGTTGAAAATGCTGAACATTATTAACCATGAATTCAATCCGATCGTCATTTGTCCTAACGAACGTCATCAAAGCAAGTACCTAAAGCTGATCTCCAGGTTCTACAATTCAAATTCTGATATGGATGAGATCATCAATGACCTTATTGATGGAATTAAACAAAATTTTCAAGAATAGTGCTTAATTAGGTTTATAAAGTTTTGTAGTTAAATATTTGTGTTTATATGTTTTTGAGATATTACCAACTTTTCAATGAAAAATAATTAATAGTTATGGTTGATTTAATTAAATTTAGTCAAGAAAAAAACCACACATTTAATATTTATTAAAATGACTTTTCAATTGTTTTATCATTAATCAACTATGTTACTTGCTAAAATATATGGTTTCCACCAATGGTAATAAATATTCAAATATATCCTTAAATTCAGTGAAAAATAGAACCTATGAATTTCTAATATGACTAGAATTATTACCATAGCCACAATCAAAATTTGAGATATATATTTAAATTTATTCTAAACTGAAATTACCAATATAAGATTTACAGATAATGTTTGGGTGAAAATTTATAATCCTTTCTATTGTCAAACCTTGGTAAACATTAAAAAATTGTCTTGGCATAGCAGGATGCTGCCTAACATCTTAACCTTAAACAGCCTGAAGATTTTTGAAAATGTTTCATGATTCTTTAAAAAAATTCTAATGTGTTTGTGATATCATTTTCACATATCAAGAAACAGTGAAAGTTCTTTGTTATCTCCATGAGCTCAAAGCCTTATAAATACATAAGCATTTTTTATGGAGAGACTTTAAATCTTTTTAAAACTTCGAATTTTTTAAAGAAAATCTTTTCAATAACTTCAGCCACAGCAATACGCTTTAATAGAAATTTTCAGCAATCCATTAAAGCATGTTCCTCAATAGACCTACCCATGCCGTACGATTTTCAAATTTGCTAATAAGCTTGGAGAAAATTCTTTGTAAATGCGGAAAAAAACGGTTTAACCTTTAAAAAAAACGTCAGTGGATTCGTGTTAAAAACTTGGTTTACAATAATGGAGATATGTCATTGTGACTACTGTGATGAATTTCCAACAAATCGTTAGAAGATAGTTTTTTAATAGTCATTTTGAATAGTACAAGGCCTTTTAACTGGATTATAGCTTGATTTTATAATCCAAATATATTGCTGGTAGATGCCTAGTATTCCCATTTAGAGCAATAACTGCCATGTATAGCAATTTGATCATTACTGAACTGAATACTTGTAAGAATACATTGATGGAAATTGATCACATCATGACAACATCATTTGTATGGGTATTTATTGAATTATTACATACATTGTATTGTGAAAAGAATCCTTACTTTAGGTATTAATACATAAAAATCTCTATTAGAATTTAAATTTTCCTAAAGGTTCGCTTGAATAACTTAACGGACAAATAAGGAAAAACGAAAATTCATTGGGCTAGTGAAACAGTAAAATATTACATAATTATTCTCAAAATAGAAAAATAAATCATGCACAATGACAATATGAAACCAAAAAATTAGAATGTTTGTAAAACGTAGAAGCTTACGCTAAGAATGTGTGTTTATATCAGTGCTAAATTTATAATTGATTAAATTAAATCTATTCCTTTGAACGTATTTTAATTGCGCTATTATATATATATATATATATATATATAACTGTCAGGTTTGTGTTTTTAAGAGTGTCTTTTCTATCCAAATATTGCTTTACATTCAAGAAACTTGGTCCATATTTATATTCAGTATTGCTTGAAAACAGGATGGCATATTCCTTTTGTTTTGTTCCATCTTTGTTTCTCTCTCTAATAATGAAATTTTAGATATAATACAAAAATTGAAACCATGTTCTGTATAAAACACTAATTTAGGAAAAATTATATTAATATAGAATAATAGAGAATTAATACATTTCAAAATTTTTCCTTTGCAATAATTGATACACGTCCAGTAGAATAATTACAATTACTATGTTTATTCTGATATAGTGCTACAGTGCTTTTGTGTATAAATATATTTATGCAGCATTACCATTGAGAAAGATAAAGAAATCATTAAATATTCTTTTATTTAATGCCTTATTAAAATTCGAAAGCCATAGAAAATTGAGCAATTAGTTGCATTGATATTATAGGAACAATTTTATTTTGTTCCCTGACGACAGTTTACGTTGTCCACCATTAAACTTTTACATAATTAATGAAAAGAAACGGTAAAGCGAATGGATTTATGTGCTTTTAGATTTTAGCAGGTGCTACCTAACAAAACAACCAACATGGTTTCTTGGTTGTACTTTTTGCCAGCATTGATTACCACTGTTTTGGGCACATCACCCACACCCAACTGTAATACAGACGATGTTAACTGCGTATGTTCTGACTTGTCTGATTCGACAACTTGCTACTGCGATTTCGGTTTTGTAACCGATATTCATGATGAGAATGAAGTTAAAGGTTGCACTCGTAACTGCTCACCTGGAAAGGACATGTATAAGTGTTGGACAACAGCATTTTCGTATAGAGTATGTCCCGTTGGATCAGTAAGGATTTGATCATTTTGTATAAAATATTCATATAATTGACTGTAGGTTCAGATCATCATATTAATTGATGTACATGTATATCATATCGGAATTTAAAAAATTCGAGAATTACTAGAAATAATGAATAATGAATGATTTGATAATGAATACCCATTGTCCAGAAGTAGGTCTTACGAGAAAGGGGAACTGCAAATCTGCCTTAATAATAGAAACGGCAATTTAGTTAGCTTCCTTGTAAAATTTTTCTCAATATGATATTTTAATAAATATATGATTTTATGGTAAATCATGTAATCATATTGTAACAAGATGATTACAACTGTCGCGCAAACACATTACTAATTCATTTCGGTTTTATTACTAAAATGCGTTCATCAATATAAATGATCAGCAATGGCACTTGAATTTAGTTTAAACCAGGGGCTGTGATCCTAGTATTTTATCAATATGTTTCCAAAGAATTTCCTTATATTTCTTTATTTAATTTCGTGCAACCATATATATATATATATATAGATAGATAGNATCTATCTATCTATCTATCTATCTATCTATCTATATATATATATATATATATATATATATATAGATAGATAGATAGATAGATAGATAGATAGATAGATAGATAGATAGATAAATATGCTATATAAATTCATTTTAGTTTATAAGCACTTGTTGATGCCTTTCAACTTTCGGCTAGTGTCAAAATTTATTTTGCACATTCGGCTACGGCCAAGAAAATGACTAGTTTGGACTTTGTAAATATTCCAAATTCTAGTCGAGTTTCAGTGGAATTCGAGTACTCAAAACCAACTTGATAGTAGCTTGAATACCATTTTTTCATCAAGTTTTTGTTTGTAATTTCGAAGAATCTATTGAGTTTTGGCCAGATATCTCAAGCATTCAAGCCATCAGGCAATCAATACAAAAGCAATTGATAATGCAAATTGCTTCTTAAAATTCTTGCGAATTATGTCCAGTTCTATAAAAAATCTATAACAAACTTGTCTAATACTTTTTTTCAAATTTGGCTTAGCTTGTATTTCTTTCGTACATCAATATAGGGTTGTTCATTATCTACAGCAGTTATCCTAATGACCANTATATAATATCATTACCAGCAGGAAAATTTAGACGGCTGAGCCGATTGATAACTAAAACTATATTATTACGTTTTTCAGTTAAATGTGTTTTAGTTTTTTTATTGTTTTAATTATATTTTAGTTTAGGTTAGGTCTTATAATTCAGATTGCCTGTAAGCGCATGATGAACCCTTTCGCAGATAGGTAGTTTCACAATAATGCTTGCATCATATGTGGTTTTTACAGGGCTATAGGCCTTATAGAGTTTTTATATGGAATATTATACAGTCTAATCCAATTCTATAGATGTCGCTCAGCCGGGTGCATAGCCAAACTCATCGGTTCTGTGCCGCCAATAGTAGTCGACCTCTAGGCCGTGAGTAGGGGAGTGTCGTGGGCTTACCGCTTCTCCATATTTTGCTTTTAAAAGATAGTGATTGCTAAATAAAACCTATGCAAAACCATCTACATTCTTGAAATAGCTACTAAATATATTAAAATTTACTTAAATTTGCATACATAGCCTTCGCATTAGTAATTTTTATGCGTATTTCAATAAATCTTGCAGGTTATATCAAACCGAAATCCTTTTTGCAAATTTTGAGATTCTAGTTGCATCCACATATATAGAGGGTATTTTATAAGTAGCTTGTGATTTAGAGTTTAGTAAATATATATATATATATATATATACATGTATATATATATGTACGTGTTTAATACATACTATAGTATACATTAGTATACATATATGAAAATCACTAAAAGAATATTTACTTACATCATAGCAAAGGTGAAAGATTCCTCCATTCTTTCTAACCACAGCTTCTAGAGGAAAAAGAAATGCTAACTATCGCCTCCTTGATATGATCAGCCAGCTATTCTGCCGTGTTCAATGGTATCCAGTAATAAACGATGGCCTGAATGTAATCTCATTGTCAGTAATCTCTTGGCTTGAGGTAGGGAGAACCTGGAAGCCGAAGTTTGGGAAATGTCAGCCGACTACATGATCAGGAACGAACGAACTTGTTCAGTAAAAATTTTGAAACACCATCCTGCATGAAGATGCGTGGTATATTTGTTGCAGTTAATTGCGCAAGTCTCTTCCACGAAAGCTTAGCAATCATCTTGCAGTGACAAACTCGTGACTACCAAAAGACTTGCTTATGTGCGGAACAGATCCTTAATTAGATCACTTTTCAACTTCAATATAAGGAAAAGCATGGCAGCAAACTGAGATTCATGTAAACAGTGCCTTTGGTATCCTTCGATATTCTATTGGACTGGCATTTTGTGAAACTTACATTAATTCTTCGGTATTATATATTTTAAATTATTTAGGCTTGGCCTTTTGCCTCATAGAGAAATGGATTTGGGCCTAGTTGAAACGCTTGAGCTTGCCCAGAGTAAAATGTCTGCCAATGTAACTTTGAATAAATTTTAGCAACGGCATATCTTAATATAATAGATTGCACGACTAAGCGTAACACATGTCTAAAACGTATTTGTTTAGACCGACTGCTCATGCGCTTTTGGTTACACCGCTGTTATTGAAAATAATAATATAGTTTGTAAGCCTGTAGAATGCCATAAAAAATATCTTCTTAATAATAACGAACTTTGCAATTGTCCGGCATTGGATTCCGGTGTTTCTGAATTGAATTGTGGATGCATCGAAGGTTATATTGGTGACCGAACAACAGATCCAGGCGTTTGCCGCGGATATCAGGTATGCTCTTTTTAAATATCCTGAGTGTCCAAACCGCAAAAAATTGTTTGAAATATCGAACAGTCAGGCTCAAATACTCTGTAGGTAACACAAGATTCGCTTCGAAATTCAGAGCTCTTTCTTTGCATTGTATATTCAAATATCAAGTGATAAAATTGATTGAAGTAAATACAGCTAAACAGTAGGCTTACTTAAGTAAGCGTTTTACTTATTTTGGCATCAAACCAGTTCACACAAAGGGATTTGAATGTTTCCATACCATTAACGAAAAAACATGTGTTACAGATTTCATAGTATTTTCTAATATTTTTTTTATATCTATACTTCTCCTGACAGGTTCTCATTCAAGTGTAAACGCAAAGATTCAATTTAAAAGATTTTTACTATATTTTAATCATTCTTAATACAACCTGATGCCACCCACAGACTAATTTTGTTTATGTGACTCATGTGTCGGTATGGAATGGATCAACTACTTCCAACTCTAATATAATACACACATTAATTAGTATTCTTATTTAAGCTTACCTTAAGTTTTTTGATCAAGTAGTACAACTTTTGTTTTTTATCATGTAAGGCATTAATAGTCTCAGAATAGAAATGCATACAAAATCGAAGCACTTATTTCTATACCGGTAGTCATTGATTGTGCAAATATAACACGAAAGTGTTGAAAACAGAATCATTGTGCTAGATCCAATGCTGAAACATTGTCCTTGCAAAAATCCGCTTTTAATTTATTCTGACTGCCACTTATTGGTTTCTAAATTATTTACAAAAAATATCAGCTTTTGCTTCCTTTCAGACACAATTATATAATTTTCGATTTTTTATTGAAACACTTAAGTTATCACGTTCAATTTAAGAAATTTACTTAAATTGAGAAGAAACTTTTTTGATGTATCGATTTAACACTCTAATAAAAAAATTTTTTCAAAAAGCTTGGTGATGGATAATGTTCAAATATTTGAAGGGAGATTCTAAATTATACTATTTTCTAGTTTTAGCTGCTTAGAATTATGATTTAAACTGTGCAACTATATCCCTTAACAAATAAAGTTAGATTAAGTTCTTAAACTTCATATTTAATACAACTTTTGGCAAACTCAATTACAAACCCACGTGAAAAGATTTTAAAATTCTAGCTTCCTCGATTTTAAAGGATTTGACACCAGGGATTAAAAGGCCTATTCCTGAAAAAAATCACGTTCCTAAGTCATTGGAAAATCTTCAAGGTCTTGCTAGCAAATGATTTTCATTTTTTCGGCTTGAAAACATAAACTATTGGAAAAAATATTTGAGAAAAATTACAAGATATTCTCTCAAATATTGATTACAGATGTTATTTTGGAATTGCGAATCACATTGAAAATATTTGAGTATTCAAATATTCAAATTATTCTAAAATGCCAATTATTTGAATGCGTAAGAACTGTGATTGAAGAAAATTGTACCCACCATTTTTTTGAAAATTCAAAACCATATTGTCAATTTTGAAAGGCTTCGCTTAGAGGTGTTTAACATTGAAAGATCATATTCTAATTCTGGGTTAGTAAAAAATTCAATTATTCCCACACAGCAAAAACCATGGAACTTTCAATATTTGCAAAACTATTCAGTTTTATTAAAAATTTTTTACTTTTTATAATTTTTGGCGAACAAATTTCTCAATCTTGTATATTATATTAATATAATTCATATAAGCGTCGGTTGAGATTGGACCCGATGCCATTGTTTTTGGCTGGGTATGAGCTAGGATTATTTCATACTTTGGCCTTGGCTTAATCTGAGACTATGCTGTAAAAATTAGGGCTTGGTTTGAAATTTCGACACATTTGCAGCTTTGTCATAAGGTTTTGTAAGTTAATTATCCATGTTTGGGTTCTGGGTGGATCGGCCGATGTCCAGTTCTAGATTTAGTCTATATTAAGTATTTAAGTTAAACGTAAAAGTTTTTTTGTGATCAAGTAATACATTAATTGGAAAAGACTTCTTTGAATAGAATATTTAGTGCACACCAACGACTGAGAATTGCAGATGCCGCGATAATAAGAAATTGCTCACATGTAATTGTGATGAGGGTTATCAATCATTAATTGTGACCGAAACCGAAAATGGTAATTCGATTGCTCGCGTATGTCTCGAATCACAGACGACGTGCAAAGTTGGCGAAGTCCTGAACTCCCGCGGATCTACTCCTGATGAATGCATTTCCCATGTTTGTGTGAGTGGCAGTCCCTTCTGTGACACTGGTTCCGTTGATAGAGTTTGTGAGGTTTGTAGTTTCATTATATTATCCTAGGTGAATTCTTGTAACTAATTTTGCAAACTCGTATATATATATATATATATATATATATGTATATATAATGTTTACATATTATGTCTATCTGTTTTACAGAGTCACTTCTGAAAATTATTTATTTCGAATGTATTTATTAAATCTTATTTGTCTATAGGGTGTTATAATATCAATGACGCATTCATTTAGGATGGATATACAAATGCCTGGGATCTCGTTTGTATTCCCGTAATGTGCAATTGGAAATTGCTTAATACTGACGTAAGCTTTTGTAAGTGCGAAGATCCCGATCCAGACACAAATCAAGTAGATGAGACACAATGCCGTTGTTTTACCCAATACGTAAAAGATCACGCTAAACCTGGGCAGTGCATCAGTCGCTGCGATGAAAATACAGAGTATTGTAAAGCATCAAACTTAGAAGCATGCGATGCAGAAAATAATATTAACTGTATGTGCACAGAAGGTTACTTAACTCGTCTGTTAGATACCAATTCACTTGGACAGGTTGTAATTATAAAATACATTAATATACTATGTTTTTGGTATTCACATAATTGCAAAAAGTAATCCAATATTAAATATAAAGTAATGTTCGTATTTGGAAAATAGAAATTTATCAAACTAATTGCGAATTATTATAATTTGATATCTGTTTAAAAATAGAATTTATATAATTGAATCTGGCATGATGACTTTTCAAACTTTAGGTCGTCAATGTAGATACAAATGGGAGATATGTTGATGCAGGTATGGAACAATCAGGTTTTAAGGTAGGATGTGTGCCAGTATGCAACGATGATGGCAGTGATAAATACTGTACATGTTCAGCTGACAAAATATGTAAATGTCGAGATGGATATACTCCCAATCATGATTCAGTTTGTGTCTCTTATGAATGCAATGCAGGGTTTGAAGCAGAAACATATCATTGTGTATGTGATCAGGTAATCCCTTGCAGTCAATGAGAAGTACTTATTTTAGTTGTTTAGGATGCGTTTGGTTCAATCACTATGAATGCATATGGTGTTTATGATGCACAAGAATCAGAGTTTCCTTTGACATGTAAATGCGATTATGGGTATCGCTCGATTCTCGATAATGACAGGAGAATTTGCATTGAATTGAATTGTGATCCCTATACGGTAAGCACATGTAATGAAAAATTATTAAATAATCACACTATCTGATCCAAATAATTGTTGATTGGAAACGAATAAGCTAACACTTTATTAAGTTGATCTTAGTAAGATTGAGTTTGTTAGTTTGCATAATATGTTCTTAGTAACTTTAGTATGTTTCAAATCTTGGGGAGAACAAACATATTTTTGAACAACAAAACTAATCATAGTCACAATTGTAAACACAATACATCAAGAAGAAATACAAACATATTTTCAAAATTACATTGCCTGGAATGGTGAAGTTCTATTTAAGTGAAAATATTAAATTCATCAACAAAATCATATTTTAATTCAAAAAGGCAAGATTTTTCAATTTATGAGCGTCTTACCAAACACTAGAGTAGGCGTTTGAATCTTCAAATAGGTTGATGCTTATATTCATTTTAAAGAGAGAGGGATATACGTGAAAATATGAAAATTAAAGTTTAAGACAATTAATGTGATAATGATGAATGAAGTGTAAAAAATCAGGTTTATTCAGAAAATTCATTAAGCCTGTGAAAATGCCATCTCTATGTAAAAAAGTTTCCATATTTTGAAATGCTCAAAAATATAAAGCATATAGCTTTAAAACTTCGGAATTTCGCTCACACCATGTGCTAAATGAATTTTTTGTTCTATCGAGTTTGAGACGAATTTCTAGAAAATAATCTGCATGGAATATTCTGGGGCTTTAAGTTCAGAAATCTTTATGGCACTCTCAATGTTAAATGCTTATGACATAAAATAACAATTTGACCGCTGAAAGACTTTAAATGTTAAAAGATCTAGTTTTTTGAAAAATTTCTTAAATTTTTGACAAAACGAACGATATAGAATCACTTGATTAATGAAGATTATGTAATTTAGATTTGGCCTAACGATGCTTAGAATGATTAGAATATAGTGCTTTTCTAAAGTCGTCCAGAGCAATAAAATATATCTTCTATTTGATTGATGCGTTCAAACAAATTCCAGTTTAAATGGTTCAGCAAAATCAAAAACCTAAACACAAAAGCATTATCTTTGGCCATTTTTGAAATCCTTTCAGTACTAATTATAAGTCTACAAAATAAAAAGAATTTACAGGATTCTGTAAAATTAAAAGTATCTAAAAATAAAAAATCGAAAAAAATCATCAATATAATTTTTTCATTATCAATATTAAAAGTTCACTACTTTTGGTTACATGAAGAATTACTATCTAGGTGTAATGACTGTTTGGGTGTTAAGTACGAGTGCAATTTTACAATACGATTATTAGCATTTTTACTATAATATTTAAAAAGATGTTTTTGCACGTTGCATTTTTTGAATAATCACAATTTTCAAAGACTAAATCGATTCATATAATATTCTATTAAACCGCAATGACTTTACTTTTAAACCATTTATGCTCCATTAATCACCCAATGAAAGAACAATCTATTCTTTACATTCATTATAACATGTTATTTATTAAAATGAAACACATTCATCTGACTTTAAAGATTTGTCTTTTGCTATCATGGATAACCTAGTTACGGCCCTGGTATGTATTATATGAGATTAGAATGAATAAAACGTTGTCTTCAGGTTTTAAGGAAAAGAAAATTTAAAACTAATTTTTATTCAAACGCTATGGCTTCACATTCCAATGTCTATAGAATATCCCCTGGGATTTTCAGAAATATTTTAATATAATTATTTGATGTAGTATCAATATTCGCATTTTTTATGCAATGAATTTCATAAAGTTAAGTCATTCATTTCATTATCTACTTTGCATTCTGCATATTTTGCAAAATCCTTTTTTGACTATATGGAAATGATTTTAACAAGATTATATATATGCAAAACATAGTTTGTCCTACATAATTGGTAATTCACAGTTGAAATATTTTCGATATTTTTTCACAATTAAATTCTGATATAAGCCTGTATTGAATAAAATTTGCTTACCCTTAGGATGTGAATTGCGATACTGCTAGAGACGAAGAAGGCGATCCAATTGAGGAGTCGGCAAAATGTAAAGAAGGTTACGTTTCATATCGGGATCCTAGCAAAAATGATGGAAGTGATGATTGGAAGGAAAAATTTCTCCCCAAGTGTGTACCTTATATGGGAAATCTTACAGCATGTGTAGCTGATAGTATTGGATGTCAAACAACGGCTCAATGTAAGTATTGGTCTAAGAAGCAGTCAATCATTACTTCAACTCATTGGCGTAGATAGGGTGGGGAACGGCCCATGACGCTACCTGAGAATTCTCTGCTCATTTTCATAATTCATTCTGAATACTGTAAAATATATGCATACATTCAAAAACCTGAAACATTTCCCTAGATTATGATGTTAAATATAGTCTGACCAGATTTGCTAAGTCATTAGTTGTACGCTTTGATTTTATTGTCGAAAGCATTAGATTCAAGCTTCATTCTGATGCAGCCAAGAAAGATAGTAGGTTATGGCAACTGTAATGCAGTTTTTTAAAAAAGGAAGCTAAGATGTGTGGCTGCATACACTCAAGTAAACTTTAATTTATAGAGGTCCAAAATTTCAAGGTCATTTTGAATACATGTCTGCTTACTCTCATAAATTCATAATCAAAAATCGCTCAGATCACTGTTGTTAAATTTGCCTTAAATCTCTAAGAATGTATCCATGGGGAACTAGTGATTAGCTGATCAAGTAATACGTTTTTAGCTTTTCATAGTATTGGTTCAACATCACTTCACATCATAAGAGCATATTGATTTCATGAAGTGTCACTATTTAGCCATATTTTACATGTATTCGAGTTCCAGTAGAACCTTAGCCGGTTGAACTTAAAGTTAAGTCTGCGTTTCTTCCTCTACTCATATTTTGTCATGTGAAACAACAAAATTAAGTTATTCAGTAATTTTTTTACGAAAATTGTAATTCGCAGATTGGACAGTAAAATACAATTTTGCAATCCTGGTTGCAATGAATTAGCCTGGTAACACTGATCATAAGTGACATTTGTAATGAATTCACTTAAACTTAAGCTCTTTGTCTTGAATGAAAATTCAGAAAAGTTTCGTTATTTTTATTTATCTCTATTAAATAATTTTTTTAACTGTATGTCTAGGTCCAAATGGAAATTGTCAATGTGTGAAGGAAGATGGTTACACAAACTTCAATGGTGAATGCCTTCTACTGACTTGTATAAAGGAAATCGTCGAGGCACAATATCCTGGCGGAAATCTTGTTGATCCATCGTATGAAATATGCAAAAGTCAATATTCAGCAGATTTTGAAAAATGGTTTGATTACTGTGCACCAGGCTATCATGCAAATGGCACAGGCGGATGTGATATAGACTGCAATAACTATTTTCCCCATTGTGTTAAGTATGCTGATCTGAAGTACTTTCGGTGTGAGTTTGGTTACCGGCCTAATATGATTGGCTTTACTTCTGATGGAACATGTGTAGAAGTAAGATTTCGCTTATTAAAATTGTAACTGAGTGCAAGATTGTTTATTAATTATAATTACCAAACTTGAAGCATCTCCTTAATAAAACTTTAGATATATTTGTTCTGTCAAATATATATAGAAATAAACGTTGAAACTTTGATATATTGAATATATTAATGCAATGTGCTCACCTGATCACATGATGCAAGCATATTAAAGCTTTAACTTCATGCCAAATATTATTATTGTTAGAGAAAATACGTTTATTTTGGAACAGGCCAGGCCAGGCCAAGTAATAACTGCCCACCTTCCCCCTAATGTCGCCTAGCTAAGAATCTTGATTCCTGCAACATTGCTATATCATTTTCATCAGTATTTATTATATTATTACTATAGTAAGTAAATATGTCTCAAATTTTCGAGTACATGCATGCAAAAGTTTAATGGAGTGTCGTTTAGCTGGTTTATCTTAAATCAAGATACGAAAAAGTAAGAGAAACTACTGAAGTGTTCGACAGCGGTGTCAAATATCTATCACCTGGTATTGCATACAAGACCTAAACTAAAGTCTGAAATCCCTGTTTACTAAACCTAAATCCTAAATTCCTAACTTAAATCTAAATTCTTATTTTTTATACTTCAAAACCTTATACGAAAGTTAGAAAAACCTAAATTCCTATTTTTTATAGACTTAAGCCCTAGACCAAAGTCACAAATTCATATTTCCTAAACTAAAAAGTAAATTTCTAATCTAAGACCTTTTATAGACCAAAACCCTAAACAAACCAACGTCAGAAATCCACGTTTCTTAAATCTAAAATCCTAAATTAATATTTTTTTATAGACCTAAACCCTAAGCCAAAGTTACCAATCATGTTTCCTCTTTCAAATGCAAGTTTTCCATGTTCTAAGAAAATAATGCTAGAGCGGGGGGAGCAAAAAAGGTCCAAATTTGTACTAATTCATTTTAACAACTAAGAATAAAATTGTATTAAATGCAATTGATTTAGGCTGAATGTAATAGCGAAAAAGAGCACTGTGTATGCAACCCATGGCCACACCAAACGTCAGTTTTTGTTGATAAAGACTGCGAGTGTGAGCTGGGCTACGCCTCCAATGGCAATGGAGGATGTTCCAAGTTTTGTGACAGCTCAAAAGTTACAGAGCACTGTAACCGGTTATGCGTTGGCGCAGTATGCGAATGTGAGTTGGGATACTCACTTATCTATGATGAAACGAAGGAAGAATACAGGTGTGAGGAAATTACTTGTCATTATGGCAACGGCAATTGCTCTTGTGGGCCTGATATGATGGATGCCCGTGCAGTAAGTTCCCATTAAATTATCTACTCACTAAAATGTAAACTGTAAGCCTAAGCAACATGTAATTGAAAGTTATTGCTATTTTGTAGGACTATTTTAAAGTACACGCAATGGTTGTCCATTAATTTCAAAATTAAATATTAGAACTGATATTGAGAGTGGAAATTTCCACTAGACTTTAACAATCTTTTCTTCTTAACGTTATTTAACAATATTTTAGCAAATTCAATCTTATTGTAATACTTTTTATTTGAAAAGTAAAGAAATTTTTTACAGTGAGAAGGGGAAATATTACATAGTGAATATTTTGCTTATGAAAGTTCATGCATTCATGCCATATTTCAAATGATAGCAGAGCAGAAATATGTTTTACTAACAAACGGAAGCCTAGTATCGCTTTGACTGATCGTATAAATACAACGTAGTTGTTATGACCATAATGTAGAACTAACATTACTTTTAAGATATAAATACAATTCCATCGATAACCTAAATATTTGTACCCTCGTAATATTATGTAGGGATAATGAGATTTTTCCGCAAATATTGCTGTAGATGGTTATGCAAAAAAGTGAGGACATTATATATTCTGTGGGAGTAATGGGAGTTCCCACTTTTGAAACCCTATGTGGGGATGGGACAGAAATTGAATTAAAATTCTAATTCCATAGGATTAATGAATTAGAATCGGTTATGAGACACTCATTGGAAAATCAAGCAAAATATCAACAAAATGGGAAACCAAATTGTAATAGAATAGCTTTTACTAAGACTACTTACTATTTAAGCTATTATTAAGGGCTTGTGAAGCCAGAGAAAAATGCGATATATGTAATTGGAATTGATGAATAAATGTTTTAAATGTGGAATACGTACGACTAGGCCTTAGCCAGGAATTTTTCATAGGTTCATATACCATAAGCAAATATATGTTAAAAAAAGTCTTTGCTTTTTGGCATGCAAACAAATAAAAAAGTATATTAAGCTAATTTAAGACAGCGTTTTTCAATATATCACTGTTAATTAAATTAGCAATGATACAAGATTTATGAAGGGAAAGAATTAGAAAGGCTGACATGGTCGCTCTTAAGTGCAAACTCTTTCATTTTGGATATTTTGGAAATTCGGGATTCTCTGCAAACCCCTCTTCAAGATCCTAAATCAAACGGTAAAACTATGGAAATATCATAGTGTATCTAAAGAAATCAGAAAACTGTAGGTTGGTGGATGTGGGCCGACCGCACAAGAAACCTCATGTATTTTTTGTGGAACTACTTCATTAGTTCTATCTTTGTGAAAAATCAGTTTTGCTTCCATCATTTGACCGCACTGCATCAGCATTCATACTACTACCTTGCAGAATCTTTGACAATGGCTCAAACAAAGATGAACACTTGGAGAGTACATCTAGTTTTTAGATAAATGTGTGCGTTTGCATTGAATTTAAGTGAACTAAACCTGTTAGTTGCGTTTCTTTATTTGGATCTTCAATTAATTTGCTCAGTACGTTAGTAAAACTTGAATATTTTTTTGGAATAATCCTATTGATTGATATTTTGCAATCCACCAAGTTGCAGAGAACATTGGCAAATTTGTACTTTATGTTATTTCAAAAGAATTTCATAATTGTCATAATACTGTGGGTACTCAACAGTGAACAAATACAGATGACTCGAAAATAGTTGAACTTCACTGATATATCTTGCCATGGTGATGTAGCTATTATATCCTTCTCAAAACTATTACTCCATGTTTAGTCCCATTTGTTGACACCTTTGAAGCAACGCACTTGCAAACGCATCTGCTTCGAATCTCTGAAGTGGGAACATTTTGACAACATTTTCCACTGGTTTTCTTTCAAATATATATATTACTGATAATGAAAATTGTTCAGCCCTAGAGTTATTTCGGCAGCTATAATTGATGGAGCAAAGTAGAGCAGCTCACTCTCAATTGTTGGATTTAGATTAATTTCGTTGCTCAGGGCATGATGATTATCTAGCATATATTCCGAGGACCTCCACTTTCATTGGGGATGTGAGCACTACACTAGATTGGCATAGTATACGTTGTTGAATACTAGCTATCCGTATATAGGTTACATATATATATATATATATATATATATATATATATTATATATGAGCCCCTCACACATATAATCATGTACTCCAAGGAAGGAATAACACACCTGCCCACTTTCACTCTTTTTGACAATTTTTTATTTCAATTCTACAAATTTTAAACAACCTTTGTAAGGGATATTGCATTTATGTAAAGAAGCACGTCCAAATCAGATGATGTTGATAAAAATTGAATCTCAACATTCTTTTTAGAATTCTTAAAAAATGATACAAATTTGTTAAAATTTTGTAAATTTAAGTAAATGTATCACCAATATTTCTAATATATTTTACAAACTTGTAAATATCATATATTTTGAAAAAATTAGCAGCTGGTGTGGGGAGTGGAACTTCGGTAGTAAATTCCTGTCCTGGATCCCTAAAACGAGGATCTCTATTCTATTAGTTAAACTCTACCAACATCATCACTAGAGAATGACCCGACCCAACCTAGTCAGAATATATATTAACTACCTGAATGGTGATTAACACCAATAATTTTTTGATAAAAATATTTAAGCTTTGATGACATTTCCAGTGCCCAATATTATTGAGCCAGCACCAGGCCCACCCAAAATATAGTCGAGTTTACCTGATGTCACTCTCTAATCATCACGAATGAGGTTGGTTGTTAGGTGACTAAGTAAAAAACTTACTGGTAATATGTTGGAAACACAATTGACGTTCAATTTTGTTAAGTTTTTGTTGTGTGGTATAGTTCGAGTAATTAGTTGGAGTAAATTCAAAATACGGGCATGGACAAAACAGTTACAGTTAAAACTAGTAGGGTTACACATGAAACTCTTATGTATGGATGAAGGTATGAGAAATACCTTACCAGTACAGCCATATTGAGCACCAACATCACAATGTTGTCATCATCTATTCTCAATTATATAGTATAACATTTCAATAATTATTTAAATGTTATACTATATTATAATTTGTGGAAGTCTGGAATAGCTTCTATAGTCATATATTATTCAGACCCCTTACCTCAAAAGATAGCAAAGCACCCCTGATATATATATATATATATATATATATATATATATATATGAGACAATATTAAATTTTCTATGTTTGTCTTGAGGGCGACTAATCTACACTTTAATCGTCCTGTAAGAACAAGAAATTCGCTTTTTGTCCAGAATTCGGAAATCGATCTGAATTGTTAATTAACGCCGTAATATCAAAGTCATAATGAACTAAAAAGTGCATTTTAATATCCACCAAATTAAATACATTGCAATAATAACACTAAACAATAAAATTTAGTTTCGTATTTTCTTGTTGATAAAATGACTTAGCTAAGTTCTTGTTCGTGGGTTGCTTAAATTTAGATGTTTTATCAAAATGTCATAAATTTATCAAATATTCAAAATTAGGTACAATCTTGGAATTTAGGTTTCTAAAACGGAAGAAGTTGCTTGTGAATGTGTCAATAACACGCAGCCCTTGAGCGATGGCACATGTACAGAAACTTTTATTGAAAGTTGTGTGGTCTGCAAGTCGCAGGACCGCCGTCATGCTTGCTTATCAGAGGTGAAAATAGACAGCATGCGTGGTATCACTATTGACAAGTGTAATAAACATACGGGATACTTCGGCTGCTGGATAACAGAAAAATCATACACAAGCGGAGACTACAGTTTTGAACGGCATTGTGGATACTACTGCACAGACTTGTTCAACGCTTCGACTTATTGCCATGTGAACGATAAGGGAATGGATACCGAGTACAAAATTTGCATGAGATGTTGCCATGAAGGTAACAACTGTAATATAATGGAAATGAAGACAATCAGTAGTGCAGTTACTATGGAATTGAACCTTTTGCTTGTAGTCTCAGGACTAGTCCTTATGTTGATTGTACTCTAAAATTACAAATATTTGACCAACATATACATGGTAGCTTAGTTCGAAGGTTTTCAATTGGTATTGTAAATTATATTTTCTTAAATTTCTGTGTGTTTGTAATGAGGAATTATTTGTTTGTCCAAATAAAAATATTAAAATTAAATACTGAAGTTCTATTTTAAATCCAATTAACACCTAACAAAATTTTACATAAAATACAATATTTAAAGTTTATGTACATAGAACAGTATGTTCTTGAAAAATAAATGTAGGCAAAAACATACATAATATTAGATAGCAAATTTACTATAATTGTAAGTGTATGCAGTCAAATTTTAGGATTGTGTTAAAAGTCCTATAGTACTCTGCTAATACAAAGGGAAAATCAGCAAATTCTTCTAAATTTTAAATACTATTCTTTACTCTACCTATACCTGTTCCTCAACCCAACACAATACTAGTTACAAAAGTTGTGAATTCGAAATCTACTAATGAAAAAAAATCATTCATGCAACTGTAAAAGTTTAGTAATTTATTATCATTAACTAGTGAACATTAAGAAAACTTTTTGAGGCTAGTAAAAAGTGTGAGCACGTAACAATGTAAAATCGGAAAGGATGTAATTTTTAGATGCTTTTTTAGAAAAATAAACGTTTGTGATTGTCGAAAACAGAATCCTTTAAAAATGTTAAATATTATGGAGACATAAATATTTGTCCAATTTCTTTAGATTTTTGATTTCAAATTTCAAATTCGGTTTGAGTCAGCAAGGATAAGGTATTCAAATCTGTAATTCTGACTACAAGCAAGTGGTTCAAAAGGGATATTCTAAAATAGCATTAATAATTGTGGGCACCATTGCATTAACTAGAGGGAAATTATATTAGGTACTTGTTTCCTCCTAAATACATCTGGGTAATGCACTATGGAATTTGTTAGTAGGGTTTTCATTCTATCTTGTATTCGAATCTCCCTCATTGGCATCTTTCTTCACTTTAAAGGTTGATTTTGGAGCGTTTTCTTAATACATTTGTTAGTTATTTTAGATATTTGTTCCTAAATTCATGAACAACTGAACAAGATAATTCCGAGCTTTCTGTAATTACATTGTATATTCCAAATCTTTATTAGTTATTCGTTTAGCTTAAATACAAAGAATTTGGATAAATACAAACAGATCTTCATTGATTCATGGGGATTTAGAAACTATTTCAAGACATCTAAAGTCATGACTAAATTTCAAATTTCTTTATGAAATTGGTTGAAAAATTAATCATTAACCTTATATATTGTTATGGTAAGTTGTGCCAAGGAGTTGCTTGAAATTGCACAATATTGTTTCATGAAGATTGTGTTGAACTTACGGAATATGACAATAAAATTTATGGAGTATATAGAGGTTTATAGTTTTTATGTAGGCAAGATTTTATCTTTTCCTTATCGTTTTTATATTATATGGAAAAGGCATTACAGGAGGCCTATAGTATGTATATATAGCATATTTTATTCAGCACTAAAAATTATCAAATATGATATCGGTACTATATTAATAATTTTGGTGTATGTTTTTATAATATATATGTGCGAACATAAGGCTAAAATTATATTTCTGTATGGCCTTGTTAGAGCTGGTCAACACCAATAAGGTCAGTGTGGTTACTTAGTGTAGAATGAAGATTTAATATAATTATGTTCAACAAAAATGCTCCAACGTATGTCATTCAAAAAATGGGATTCTCAATACTTTTCCATTTATATGTGAACGACATATCCAGTTATTTAACAAAATGTGATATAATACAATACGCTGACGATATTTGCATAACAAACAAGAATACAAGTCCATTTATTGCTACTAAGTTACTACAAAATAACATCATAAGAATCACCAAATACTTTGAAGAAAACAGACTATCCATGAATCCACAAAAAAACTCAGTTCATTATATTCCACCCAAGTGAGGTCAAAGAGATCATAGGCAACATTGAATTAAAAGTTAGTGAGAATAGTCCTCCAATAAAACAGGCGAATGAGATCCAATACTTGGGAGTAGAAGTGGATCATGATTTCACATATAAGAGCTTCATTAAAAAGAAAATTCGAAGAATGGCTGCAGGGGTTCATTATCTAAAACAAATTAGAAATTTTGGAAAAAGTAAAGCTATAATTGAAGCATATGTATTAAGCTAATATAACTATGCAAGCATTCTACTAAACAACATAAGTACCACAGAACAGGAACGCATAAATAAGACATTTAGCTGGTCTATTAGTATGATGATTAATGTTGATAGACTCAATGCAGGTGAAACAATACATAAGTTTTCTATTCTTGCACCAATCTATATTACCAAATACGCAACATTAATAAACTTGTATAAATACATTAACAACTTGAGTATTGGTAATAGTATATTCAATAACTACAAAAATTATAATAGGAGGTCAGACACATGCATAAATAGGGTGCAAACAAAGAACAGATTTTGGAAGACCACATACATCTCTAGTGCTTGCCGAATGTGGAATAAATTAGATAAAGAAACGCGCAAAGCTCCAAACTTAAGAACTTTTAGGAGAATTTTAAAACAAAATCTACTTGCAGCCCAATACACTTTTGGATATTCAAAACAACTTAATAATTGGAGGAAATTCTAGCAGTAATTTAAATTATTTTAATTATTTTAATTTGTCTATATGTAATTATTTTAATTTTTTAGCTTGTTTATTGTATATGTCTTTATTTTAGTATGTGCTGTTCAATTTTGTAAATATGTGTATATATATATATATGTTTGTAAATATTGTACATATGTATTTTTTCAAATTTTTCAGAATGTACAGCAAATGTACTGGCATTACATAAACAAAATAAGGCTATTGAAAACCTAATAATAATAATAACAATAAGAGTCAAACCAATAAATTTGCTAAAAAGTTACAATTAATCTACAAACTAAATATGAAATATATAATAATGATAAATTTGTGTGTGTGTGTGTCTATGTATGTGGTGAGCTCAGTGTAAAAAATCAGTAAATGTGTTTAGCATGTTTGTGTCACCAATTGTATTTTGTTGATGTAAATGTGTACATTTCTTATGTTTTTCTAAATTTTTTGTAATTTTTTTCTACTCTAGTCTCATTATCTAAATCATTCCAAATATTACAGGGCGCTCTGTGAAAACTAAGATAGGCAATACTGGGTTGGTACTTTTTGCCAACAATGATATACTTAGAACTGACAAACACTTTCTTAAAACCAACATAACAAATTTATTTTAAAAAATTTGCTTAAAATAGACAAGAAAGAGACATTATTTTAAATAAAAGTAAAAGGGACATAAAAATTAACTTTTATAATCCAAAGTATATTATTAAATAAAATTTGTATGAGGAGTAATTTAAATTATTTTAATTATTTTAATTTGTCTATATGTAATTATTTTAATTTTTTAGCTTGTTTATTGTATATGTCTTTATTTTAGTATGTGCTGTTCAATTTTGTAAATATGTGTATATATATATATATGTTTGTAAATATTGTACATATGTATTTTTTCAAATTTTTCAGAATGTACAGCAAATGTACTGGCATTACATAAACAAAATAAGGCTATTGAAAACCTAATAATAATAATAACAATAAGAGTCAAACCAATAAATTTGCTAAAAAGTTACAATTAATCTACAAACTAAATATGAAATATATAATAATGATAAATTTGTGTGTGTGTGTGTCTATGTATGTGGTGAGCTCAGTGTAAAAAATCAGTAAATGTGTTTAGCATGTTTGTGTCACCAATTGTATTTTGTTGATGTAAATGTGTACATTTCTTATGTTTTTCTAAATTTTTTGTAATTTTTTTCTACTCTAGTCTCATTATCTAAATCATTCCAAATATTACAGGGCGCTCTGTGAAAACTAAGATAGGCAATACTGGGTTGGTACTTTTTGCCAACAATGATATACTTAGAACTGACAAACACTTTCTTAAAACCAACATAACAAATTTATTTTAAAAAATTTGCTTAAAATAGACAAGAAAGAGACATTATTTTAAATAAAAGTAAAAGGGACATAAAAATTAACTTTTATAATCCAAAGTATATTATTAAATAAAATTTGTATGAGGGCTCAATGCTTAATTCTTTAAGTGAACAAATTAATATAACTAATTTGATGTATATTTAGCTTAAATTAACTGTGTTTTTGTTTCTATAAACTAAAACTGTTTGAATTTGTTAGAAATAACTGAAGAGTCCAAAAGTAGGATGATGAGGCCACCCAGAAAAGCTTCTTACAAAAATTTTTAACTCTTGATTAATAAATAAATATTGTATTCAAAAACTGTGATCACTGCATCTGTGGTGATGTGGAAGAGCTGTTTATTATGCAACTTTTTAAAGATGGGTTTTTTGCAAATGCTTGAACTACAGTATGGGCTATATACTACAAGCTATAAATACAAAGATAAATGGAAAATCACTTACACTTAAGCAGAAGGATGTGTTTATTATAAGAGCAGTTACATACCAATAGCAGAATGTGTTATTCTACAGATTATTAAATAACAGCATATACCAATCAGTTGAAGCTCTTCTAAAATAAGTTATTACTTGAAAGACATATAATAGCAAAAATGATCCATCACAAATTTTTATCAGATATACTTATATTTACTATTTACTTCCCTATGTTCATCACCTGCTAATTCTGATTGGCTAATAAATTTATTTTTTTTGCAAATTGGGTTTCCTAGTTACATATCTCAAGCAATTTGCATTGTTGGTTTTAAGAAAGTGTTTATTGGTTCTAAGTATATCATTGTTGGCAAAAAATACCAACCAAAATACTGCTACAAATAAACTTATGTGATTGAGAATTTACATTTAAGTAATTATCAAGAAAAGAAATTGATTGTTGGCCATATTTATACTTAAATAAAATTGAAGCTGCATGGAATTGTACTTGATATAGTGGGGATAATATATTATACTTTTCCCTGTATTCACTAACTTGACCATGCTTATGTGCAAAATTTAATGTTTTTAATGATCAATTAAAATTTTTTTATAATAAATAGCAGCTTTTTGTATTAAAATTTATAAATAAAAATGAACAATAATGTAATATTAATAAACAAAATGCATGTAATAATTGAATGTAGTAGTATAGGAAAAGGAGAGGAGGTCCAATGGGACACCTTGAAGTGCTCATAAGAATGATCTTGTTAAGGATCACATTGTCTCTCTGCTTTTCCACTATCTCTTATTCAGATATTTCTTTTCTCATCAATATTGGTAATACCATTCACCCCTTCTTGTCTACATTTTTCTACCCATCTATATTTGCTGCATCTCTTTGGTATTCTGGTAGTGATGTCCAAAAATCTGCATTATTGTCTAATGTTCCTTTCCAGTGTTCAATCAAGAACATGAATTCATTTAAATATTCAATCCATCATGATAGTATTCCAGACTTGTCTCCTGAAGATTTTTCAACCAGGCTAATCCAATATTATCCATGCATACTCTAAATTCTCAGCCAATTAGGAAATGTCTGAATTTTTTGATACTTTCAATAAGTGCTACCATTTCCAACTTGGTTGATCTGTAATTTTCCTCACTTGGTTTTAGTTTCCAGCTGAATAACTGTATAGGAACCTCCTTTCTGTTTTTTCACTTGTCCCAGTGTTGCTCTGATTCCTACCTTGCTTGCATCACAGTCTAAGATGAATTGCTCATTGTAGTCTGGTGTGTTCAACAATGGCAGTTTTGTTAGTTCTTCTTTGATGTTATCTAATTCCTCCTGTTCTTGCCATGTCCATATAGATGGTACCAATTTGCTCATCAATTTTGTCATTTTCACTGTCTTTCTGACAATGTTCAGGATAAAGGTGCCATAGTAGTTGAAGAATCCCATTATCCTCTGTATGTTTTTCTTATTATTCAGCTTTTCTATTTTTTAGATCATCTCCCTTGCATTGTCTTTCATGCATATTCTGCCTTTCTCAATTATTCTTCTTAAAAATACTACTTTCTCTTTCATTGTGTCACACTTATTTCCATTGATGCAGAGTCCTGCCTTCTCCAATATTGTCAAAGGTCTTTCCAGTTTTTGCAAGTGCTCTTGTATTGTGTAACTATTATATCATCTATGTATGCATTGACTCTGTCTTCCATTCTGTGTGTCTTATTCTTTAGCACTTTTGTGATGTATCTCTGAAAAGTTGCAGGTGTGTTGCATAGTCTGAATGCCATGGATATCCATTCATACAATCAAATTGGTGTTATAAACACTGTTTTTTCAATTTCATCTTCTTCCAACTTCATCTGCCAGTACACCTTGCATAAATCTATTGTCATAAAGTACTTGTGCTTGCTTGCCTCATATAGTATGTCCTCTATTCATGGAAGAGGGTATGAGTCTTTCTTCATTGCCTCATTCAGCTTGTGGAAATCTATGCATAAGCTATACTTATCTCCTTACTTTATGAACACTGTTGGTGCTACATACAGGCTTTCACTTGGACAAATGATCTTATTGTCAATTAATTCATCTAGTATGTGGTTGTATTTGTCTTTCATTTGCTCTGGCACCCTTCTGACTGGCAGTTTTATGGGTTTGTTTGTTGTTTCAACTATTTTGTCTTTTTTGCCTATTGCTTGTCCCATGCTTATTTCTCTGTAATTGAACATTTGTTTGTGTCTTCCTAGCATCTCTCTAAATTGTTGAATTTCCCTCACTTCCAGGTGTGGGTAATCCTTATTTCTTATCTCAGGTATTCTGTATGCATCTTCTTTGTTTGCTTTCATCCCTATGCCTTTGAGTCAGCTTTTGGGAGTCCTTGTGACTTTGATGGTGTTTGTCCACTTGCCCTTGAGTTGCCCATGTGGAGTACTTACTGTTTCCATTTGCAAGTCCTTGAGTTGACCATGCAAATTACTTGCCCCATCATCATCCTCTATCAATTTCCAAATGAGTCTGATATTGGATTTGATATGTTTTCCATATATCCTCACATTAGATTTCTTTAAATTGATGTTTTGATTTGTTGTGTTGAGGATTGGTATTTTCCCCTTTTCATTCTTTACTGTGCAGATACTGGACAGCATTGATACTCTCTTTGTGTTAATTCCCTTGTTGTCATATAGTATTATATCAACTGTTATTTGGTCTACTGTCTCTATCATATGCATATTCCATTGGTGTTGTTGTAGATGAATGTCCTCCTGCAATTTGAACATAAACATTTTGTGTCTCCCTTCTTCCTCTTTGATTTCAATTTCCTCCTCATTTACTTTTATTTTCCTAATTTATGACACATCCATTCTTCATTAGGAAATCATTGACTAGAATAACCTTGTATGGTAACAGATTGTTATGGGTGTCCACCACTACCAGCAATTTTTCAAATGTTGTGTTCACTATTCTCATTTGCACCACATTTATTATTCCTTTTGTGTTGATGCATTCTTCTGATGCATGTATTTATTGTGTATTACAATTGTTCAAGTCTTACCATTTGGAACCTAATTTCATTGCACACTTGTCTGTAATTATCAAATTTGCTGCTCTAGTATCAATTGTTGCTTTTGTCATCACACTGTTAATCATTATCATTATTGTATTTAAATTATCCAAATTCATTAAGATCATTATAGGTGTGTGGTTTTTATGAGCTGGTGCTCTAGCTAGTATTCCAACTCTTCATTGGTCTCTGATGCTTTGTTCATTTCATTCTCTGAGTCTATCAGATCTTCATACTCATAGTAAGCTTCCTCATCTCTGGTTACATTTATTTGTATGGTGCAATCAGGTTTCTTGTGACCCTTCTGTCCACAACTGTAGCATTTAACATCTTTTTCTCTCACCTTCTTAGCTTTCCCATCCTTTCCTTTGATTTTTATAATTTTTTCCAATTTGTTTTCACTGTATGGCTTGCTTGGGGGTCATGGTTTTAAGTTACTTCTCCATATTGGTGCCTCCCTATGCCAGGCAGCTTTCTCATAGATCCATGCATTATTTTCAATTGTTGCTTGGATGTTGACTGCATTCAGATCATTTTTTCCAATTTATCATACACATCACATTTGATCTTAAATTGTGTCCTGATGCTATCTGGCATCCCTTTGCAGATATGTGAAAACAGATCATACTTTGAGTATCTATTCTCTCTTGAGCTTAGCATCACTAATCACTCAACCTGTTGAACATTGTTCCATATGTTGTTGATCTTTTTCATCTTTGTCGCATTTAGAATAATTTGTTACTGATTCTTAAAACTCTCATTTTCATAGTAGTCTATGAAGTCACCTATCAGTAGTTTGTAATTTCTTTTTGTGTCTGTGTCCAGTAACAAATAATGCTGGTAAGCTGTTCCTGTAAGATATAGAGGGAGTTTTGCTGCTGCTGCTTCCTGACTTACTTTTCTTTCTGCCATGGTGATTTTGAGCATCTGCAACCATTCAACAAATGTTGGGTTGTACCTGTCTACCTTCCCATTGAATTTCAGTAACATTATGTTGCAGGGTATGGTATCACTGGTTATGTTTCACAGTAGTATTAAGCTTTCATATCTTAGTTTATTGTGGTTCTTGATTGTATCCTCACCTTGTAATTGGGTACTTGGTGCTCTTGTAATTTCATTTATGAGTTTCTGCTTGTCTCCATCCATTTCTTTATCAAGTTCTTTGTATCTTTTGTTTGCCATCATGGGTGGTGCTTGCAGTTCATTTTCTTTTGATGTCTGAAATTCTATTTCATGGGTTTGTATGTTTCCTCGATTTTTTTCTTTGCTCAATTGTATTAGTCTCAATTTGTCTCTTAGTTGTTTGAGCTCTTCTGATTGTATGTCATTGTCTTGTATCAGCTGCCTGTTCTCACTTTCCAATCACTGATTTCTTTCTTGCCATTGCTGATTTTGTTACAGGCATCTTTTGTTAGACTCTGATAGTTGTTGATTGAGTGTTTTAATTTCATATTAATAGTTCACTCTGCTTTTCTAGTCTTATTTCCATATCTGCCTTAATTCTGTTTAAAATGCTCTTGTTCTGCTGCTCCATTTTTTTGAATTTGGCAGTTAACTGTTCTATTTCACTTCTTAAGAGTGTTTCCATTTCCTCGCTTCTTTTCAACATTTCAACTATTTCTCAGAAGCTTGTCTCAGGGATTAAGTGTAGTGGCTGTAACTCCATGGCAGGGGATGAATATGTGTCTCCAGAGTATGACAATGAGCATGTGGCTCTGGGAGTTACCATTCTGGGTGCTGTCTTCTTGGTGCTGCTTTTTTTCTTTTAGTCATTTTATAATCTGGTTTGCAGTGCCACCCCTTCTTGGTCATGATTCTAGGCTCTTGTTAGAGTGCATTATGTTAGGTTTGGGTAAATTTCTCCATTGACTATCAACTTCTGGTGCTTGAAATTCCACTTTTACTCATAGGTAATGTCAGCATGTCTGAGTTGTTCCACTGAATGTTTCCTGGACACCTTTTGATATAGAAGAAATTCTTTATGTTCTGAGAAGAAACCAACTGTCTTGAATCAGGTAAGTAAAAGAAATTTTTTCCAATTTTTTGTCTGTTCTTTTTGGCTGTCACAGTTGCCATGTAGCATCTTCTACCAGGCATTGTCATCCATTTCTTCTTGCTATTTCATTATAACCATAGTGATATACTTGTGGGTGGGGATGTACTAATTTCATACTACTTTTCTTCCATGGCTTTAGTTCCATTAACTTTAATTAATAGACATTATCATAAACACTATTTAGGTGATGAAGCCTCACAGTATCTGTTCTAATCATTGGTAATGGGCATCTGCCTGAGGCCAATCTCCACATCCAGTATCACATACTTGCCAATGATCCAGTTGGATGAATTCCACTTCTCAGCTCATTGATATAACTTATGTGTACTGTATCCTAGCTCAGTGTTTACTCAAGACAAGACAAGACACAACTAAACTTAATCTCTATTTGAAAAAGTGTTTCATGTACTTGCAACCTGACTTGTTACTAGCTGTGTAGTTAATATTATTTACAGCCATTACCAAAATATATTGGCTTTAATAAACTAATCAAATATGTAGAACCTTCCTATCCTACATCTAATAACTGTTACATGCTCAGTCATAGTATTGTCATCAATTTGGATCTAGAATAATATAAATACAAATCCTTATGCTTTGGCTTACCAGCCTTATTTCAAATTTGTTATTTCTAATACATGCAAGATAATGATTGGTAACCAGCTAAACAAGAATAAAAACCCCTATTCCTAACCTAAGTGCACTTTTGTGGCTTGGCACAAACACCCTAGAATTGTTCCCATGATGGATCCAAGTCACTACTAACACAACTTGTTTAGCTTGACATCATATTAAATAATCAAACCACAATAAGAAATTAATATAAGAGTTCTGAAGAAATTTCTTTATCAATTGTTACAATGAAATTGAATCTATTTATAGCTACTTAAAAAAGTACCTGTTGATTTCAAATTTTGAATCAGCAAAAGCAAAAATTTTGATAGCAAATCCAAGTAATGAGAACAAAGGGATGAATGTCAGCCAATCAAATTTGAATTAAAGAAGGTTGGTTGATGCACTATCTTATGACAATCAAAAATAATCTCACAAGAGTCATAAATGTTTGAAATTTGCTTGATTGGGAATTTTTTTAAGAGACATCTAGTTAAATATTAGTAATATAGGATAAATATTCAAATAACATTTCAGTTCTTCTCCACAATGTAATTTTTAAAGATTAATTACTTAAACTCCAATAAATATAATGCACATGAAATAGTGATAAAGGGACATTTCAAGTATTTGAAAAATTAAATTACACAAAAACTGAGATATACATGCTTACTATTATTTTAATAAATAATTCAACAACTTGACATTACAATAGGTTTTTCCATATTTTACTATCACCACTTATATACAGTGTTGTAATATTTCTCTTTCCATTGTACCTGTTTTTATTTTAATGTGATTTTTATGTGTTAATTTCTTATTCACCTATGTCCATTGATGTAATATTTCTATTTTACCAAATGCATTTTTGGAAAAAATTATTTTTATATTTTAATAGTTTATTCACCTATATATGTTGATGTAATATTTCTATTTTCACCAAACACATTTTTGTTGTAAATGATTTTTATGTTAATGGTTTATTTTATTCACCTATATACATTGATGTAATATTTCTATTTTACCAAACATGCTTTTGTTTTAAAATGATTTTTATATGTTATAGTTTATTCACCAATATACATTGATGCAATATTTCTATTTTACTGAATGCATTTTTGTATTAAAATGATTTTTATATTTTAATAGTTTATTCACCTATATATGTTGATGTAATATTTCTATTTTCACCAAAAATGTTTTTGTTTTAAAATGATTTTATATGTTAATAGTTTATTCGCCTATATAAATTGATACAATATTTCTCTTTCCATCATACCTGTTTTTGTTTTAACATGATTTTTATGTGTTAATGGCTTATTTGCCTATGTCCATTGATATAATATTTCTATTTTACCAAACATGCTTTTGTTTTAAAATGATTTTTATATGTTAATAGTTTATTTGCCTATATACATAGATGCAATATTTCTATTTTCACCAAACACACTTTTTTTTACAATGAGTTTTATGCATTAATTGTTTATTTCCTATATCTGTTGATGTAATATTTAAGTAGTTAAGACCAAGGCAAGGAAGCCCCATTGGGACATGCTGAAGTTCTCATAACACCTCATTACTATTTGCCACATGGAAATGAAGTGATTCTATTGGACGCCATCTAGAGATGAAATATTTTTTGACAAAACTAAATTGAGCAAGTTAATTCTTTGACAAAGTTTCTATTTTTTGATTTCTAGGATTTAGGCAAACTGATATTTTTGATGATAAATTTCACTTAGGGCATGTTTGTTGTAGCAATGTTTAAACATACAAGACCATGTTTTAAGGAAAACAATTCATAGATCCAAAACCCAAATATTTCAAATGAAAATGAAGTGTTATTTGCATTAGAGTGTGTTTCCAAATGCAAGGCAAATATACAATGGGTAAAAAAACACCAATTTCTTTAACAATTGTGTATAAATTGTAAAAGCACACTATACACAATGACTCTGAGTGTCAAAGTTCAGCATTGCACAATCTTCAAGCTTCCATTTTCATTCTAAAATATGACAGCACTTCCACATTCACCCAGGAGGTGGCCATCAGAAATGCATTAAGCTATTTATTTAATGTGGCTGGCTTTCCCCAGGAGGCCTATTGTTACCACAGACCTAAATCATAAGCAATAAAAACAATAATAACCATTCCAAATAAAATATCTAGTGACATTTGATAACAGCCAAGAACTATATAATTTGTAAAAATGTAAGCTTGGTTGGTGAAAAGAGATATTACATCAATGTATATGGGAAAATAAACCATTAACACACAAAAATCATTTTAAAACAAAAGCATTTTTGGTAAAATAGATATATTACATGAATGGACATAGGTGAATATGTCATTAACACATAAAAATCTCATTAAAACAAATGTTTAAAATGAAATTACATAAGATGGAAATAAATATTACATCAACAGATATAGGAAATAAACCATTAATGCATAAAACTCATTGTAAAAAAAAGTGTGTTTGGTGAAAATAGAAATATTGCATCTATGTATATAGGCAAATAAACTATTAACATATAAAAATCATTTTAAAACAAAAGCATGTTTGGTAAAATAGAAATATTATATCAATTGACATAGGCAAATAAGCCATTAACACATAAAAATCATGTTAAAACAAAAACAGGTATGATGGAAAGAGAAATATTGTATCAATTCATATAGGCAAATAAACTATTAACATATAAAATCATTTTAAAACAAAAACATGTTTGGTGAATATAGAAATATTACATCAACATCACTGCATAAAACTTAATACTTTTCCATCAATATTAAAATTAACTAATGTTACTCCCATATATAAAAAAGATAACCCTTTAAAATGTTTCAATTAATAGCCTATATCAATTATCTCCCCCTTTGCAAAAATTTTTGAAAAACTAATTTTTGACTAAATTAACACTTATCTCTATAACAAGTTGATTCTTTTAAATACTCAATTCAGCTTTCACAAAGGTCACTCCACCTCTAATGTCTTACTTTATGCTAATGAAAATTGGAGATCTTATCTTGATAATAATCTTTTTGTCACAATTGCTTCTGTCAACTTGTCCAAAAAATTTGATTCCATTGATCATCAGATTCTTCTTAGAAAACTAGAATACATTGGTTTTGATTCTAATAGTATAAATTTAATAAGATGCTACTTAAGTGATTGATTTCAAAGAGTCAAAGTAAAACTTGCAAAGTTGTTCCACAAGGTATGATTTTAAAACCTCTGTTTTTATTGTTTTATGTTAATGATTTAAATTGCAGTTTAAGCAATGATTGTGGAATAGTACAGTATGCTGACAATACATGTATATACACATATGATTATCAAATAGAAACATTGATTAGTAAATTAGAAAAAAATCTATCTCAATTGCTAAGATACTTCAATATTCTTAATTTAACTGTAAATCATACTAAAACAGAATTCTGTGTTATGTCTCCATTTAATAAAGTTCATCAATCACATATTTTAAATTCTTCAGGGTCAAAAATTGCTCAAGCTGAAACCTTCAAATATTGTGGAGTAACAATTGACAATAAATTAAACTATTCAAATCACATATGCATTGTGTTACACAAAATGGCAGTGGGAATTAAAACTATTGCACATATAGGCAATTTTATAAATGCAAAAATGGAATTAATGTCAGTTAACTCTCTAGTATTAAGTATCTTATTTAATAACATAAACCACTCATTAATAAATAAAATTGATTTACAAATCAAATGGGCAGCTAATATTTATGACAAAAATTATTCTACTAAGAATGGAAAACATTTATATTGTATTAATGATGCTTCATATTTCATAAGATACTTTTCATTAATAAAATTTTGGGATATCTCAAACCAGTGCTCACCTTATAGGAAACTGCAAATTCCCCTATATGCATGTTCAACTTATCATTCAAGGACATCCAAATTCAGTAAAGTGAAGTTCAAGAACCATTTTCTTAAAAATTCATTTTTAAACTCAGCAGTTGATCTATGGAATAACTTACCAATTGAAATAAAATAAATCAAAAAGTGAATTAAATTTAAAAATCAAATTAATAACTACCTCCTTAAACAATATATCCCTAATATAGGTTCTACATCATGGAAAGGATTCCAGTTCTTTAAAAGATATCATTAATTAGCAATAAACTGGGTAAACTGATAATTCTGAATCCATGTTTTTTGTTAGTATGTTCTTATAGTTTTTGTGTATTTTATGTTGTTATTGATGCATTAAGTGTAGTATTAGCAGCTTTTGTCAAGGTGTATAATTAAGCCAATGTACTACACTTAATAAGAAATTCTATTCTATTCTATTCTATTCTATCAATTGCACTGGCATTACTTGGTTGCAACATACAAACTAATTCAAGGTGATAATAATTTTTACAATACAATTTTAATCTCATTCAAATTCAATCTTAGTTCTTCTAATCAACTTTCCTTCTTAGCAGCTTGCATTCATTTGGATGATGCTACAATAAACAAGGGTTGATAGCAGAATACTGACCATCAACTAAAGGGCATGAAGTTAGGACAATCAACTACAAAACTGGAAGCACAAAAAACACACTCCCCCCAACCTCCAGCAAAACTCAATGCCAACTAAATGGCAGAGAGCCAACAGCTAAACCAGTCAGTCCTAATCTACAACTAAAGGCAAGAGGTACCAAGGTCTGTGATCAATTAAAGGATTCAGATATTGAACAAATCAGTGATGACTCTGAAAAGGAAATGTCTGAACAACCTTCAACAAACTCACTCCCCACCACAACACAAAGTTCAGAAGCATTTTCACATTGACAACCTCCACAATAATGAAATCATCCAGGTCAGAAGAACATGAAAGCAGAATGACAAAAGTAGGAAGACAAATGATACACCCCTACTACATTATGAACAGAAGAATGCAGTACAGCTCCCACAACAACTTATCTCCAGAGACTAAAAGATTAATAATGAACAATACAACAGTAAAAGACAGTGATGGGTCAGCAATCCCCCATAGTTATCAATAAGACTAACCATCCCACATGCAACACAATAATATCATACAAAGAAGACATGGTAGAAAACTTCAACTGTCACTATTTCAGAAGCACAGTACACATAACATTTGACAACCAGTTCACAATAAAAGATGTACAAAAGCTGATAACAAACAAAGAAAAAATAAACAAAAAGTGTGAACAAGTGAATCTGGAGTAGAAAAACTTGGCAATCATCTGCTTTATAAAAGGAAACAAAATAAAATCAAACAGACTCAAAACAAACATTGAGGATACCCTAAAACTAGTGAAAACCTACCACACAAACGTGATCATTATCACAGCAGAAAACACAACAGAGATTATTCCAGTGTTTATAACATTGATCATGGAGAGGCTTGAAAGAATAAAAAAGCAGCCAAAGTGGATTAGCACAAAGAAAATACGTATGTCCACACACTACAGCAGGCAGAAAAAAAAATAAAAGACAAATGATAGAAAAGATCAAAAGAGACACTGCTATGTAACAACAACAAAGAAAGGATACACATGGAAGGGACAGTAACACTCTATGACCTCTACAAAGAAGGGGAACTGATACACAAGCAAATTGAAAAAATTATGAAATGAAATAGAGAAATGTCCCATGAAAACAGTTATACTTTTCTCAGGAATTAATGACATAGTCTGGTGCAAACTGTAGAGTGCAACATACAGATGCTATGATGTGATGTGAGAGTAGAAATAACAACCATGATTAGATTGGGGAAAAACAAAGCTGAAGAAATCACAAGAGAGGAAGTGTGAAACAACATAAGTACATTCTACAACAAAGCCTCAGTGTCAAAATCACTATGATACACAGTATTGATTGCTCATATGTACCTAAGGCTCTCATGTACACTTATAAATATAAGAAATTATATGTAAGGAATTATAACAAGCAAATGCATCCTGTTTGTGCTGTTGTTCTTTATTTGCTTAATGCTAATAACAAGGGTAATCAATGTACTAAATTAATAGGTTACAAACCACACACTATCACTGAGAACATTATCCATACACTGTGAGTCATGTTGGGGAAATCTGTGGTTTCCCCAAAGAATGGAGCAGTTACCAAGTTGGAATTCTCTTCTCTTGCATTGATATGCATCAGGTCTTGACCCTCTATCACCACATACTCCCAAACCTAAACAGATTGTAAATGTGAACATGACCAGAATTGCTGGCCTAATAATAATATGATTAGATCAGGAGTGATTATAGAATCATTACACCCTTTACATCTAAGAGGAAGGAGAACTGTTACAGCAATGATGCCTATTTTGCTCAATTTAAGGGTTGACAAGATTCTACAAAATACAATGGCCCCCTCATAAAGTATGTAAACAGTTCACACAAAATTTTTACACCTGAATTTTCTTGGAGCTTCTCAACAGAAATTATTAAGTCAATCAATAAGCTTAAAACCAACAAATCAATTCATCCCTCAAGCATTCCCTCATGGGCCCTTAAAATTTCTGCAGACATTATTGCAAATCCATAAATTTATCATTTATGCATGCATAAAATTTAATTACTTCCCAGATAAATTAAAACTTGCTCATATTACTCCTATTTTTAAGAAAAACAGTCCATCAATTGCAACTAATTATCAGACAATCTCAATTACTTCTTCAATAAGCAAAATATTTGAAAGATTATTACATAATCAAATAACTGAACATTTAAATAAGTATAATTTATTATCAAATACCCAATTTGGATTAGTAAGCAATTGATAACTAGTTACATCAATCAAAGATACCAGAGTTAAATTATATGATATTTTTTCAGAATGGTTACCAGTTTATAATGGGGTGCCTCATAGTTTGATTCTAGATCCTCTTCTTTTTAATGTTTATGTAAATGACATGCATTCTATAACAAATTGCAATTTAATCCAGTATGCTGATAACTCTTGCATTCTTAGCAATAATTCATCAATACACCTAGCAGCAGAATGTATAGAATAGAATTGTAACAAATTGTCAAAATACTTTTGTATGCACAAGTTGAATATTAATGAAGATTGCAGCTGAATATTTTGTGTTGGAATTCCAAATGAAGATGCAATGGATTTCCAATTGACTACCGTTAAGTTTGAATTTAATAGAGATTTCATACATCCAATAATTACAAAAGCAATTGATTTTTAGAAAAAAATATATGTAATATTTGAGGATTCAAATTTGCATGTCATTTTAATAATAGCTATCAATATGAAATAAATATTAGTATATTTAATTGCAAAATGTGTTAAAACAGTTAACAATTGAGCCAACTGGATTTAAACCAATATTCCTTTGTCAACTGTGTACTCAGCAAACTAAGTGTTATACCATTTCACTATGGCTCAGAAACAATAGAGAACCTGAACAATCTCACAACTTGAGAAATAAATAAATTTTCAATAAAACAGTTAAATAAGAAGACATCACTCAACTCATAGTAGATTCCAACACATTAAAAATATCAGCAATTTCAGTATTGGGCAGCCAACATCTACATTTCAACAGTACTACTAAAATTCCATTCATTTTTGAAAATGTCATATCTTGAACATTGATGTGCTTAACCAATACATTTAAGATAGCAATATTTTTTTTTATAATCCTAAATAATGCTGGGAACTTTGCAAAAGATATTGTTTGGAAATATCACCATCTGAGGATGACAATGTAGTAGTTGGTGAATATTCAGATGCAAGAGAGGATTACATACTAATATCAGGACATTTATAAAAATAATCTGTTTGAATTTTTTGATGAAATTATCTGTGGAATCTAAAATATTGAAATGAAGTACAGGTATGGGAAGAATGTGATCTTAACTTGGTTTAGACTTAACTCAAAACTTTGAACAAAACAAATAGTATCTAAGTTCTGAGTACCAATTTACAGAGTCACATCCTATCTGAATTAAAAATTATTAACAAATATTTAAATATATCTGACTTATGCACAACTGCATATAAAATATAATCCAGTTTGGGCATATTGGTGGCAACATTCTAATTCAAATGTTTGACATTCTTTATCACAGGAAAGTGGAAGTTCACCTTCTCTTGAATAGGGGGATAATTCTTCATATTGTTAAATAGGTCTGAGCACAGCCAATTGCATTAATGACATGTGAACAAAAGCAGCAGCAACTTACCATATCATTTTTAAATCAAAATGTTTTTCACAAAAATTTTCAGTGGATTTACTGCAGCATTTTGATTCACAGCATTAAACAAAGAAATTCACAAATTCTGTTTATTGGAACACTCAAGAACCAAATATTAGGGTTATGTTTAGTTGCTATGTGACATGTTGGAACAAAACAGCATTTATTTCCCATATTACTCTAAAAAGTAAATATTGGTTATAATATGCTTGGTGATCATTGAAAAATCAAAAAATAATCTGTGTACTATACTAAAATAGAATGAAAAGGAATCAATGTCTTCAACCTAAAAATGTAAAAATTCGAAAATCCTGAATAAGATAAAGTGTATATTTATATTATAAACAATAAAATACATGACACTTTTAAGTTGAGGTTCGTTTTCAGTATGTAAGAGGTCAGAAATGACGTCATAAAATTGAAAATGGTAATGGGATGAAAATAAAATTGGTTAATATTATAAAATCTAAGTAATTTTAAAAACTGGAAACCGTCTTTTTGCTAATTTTGCTACAGATTATATTGAAATTATAAATTTAAAAAAATTTCAAAATGTCATGTTTATCTCCTATTTCTCAATATATTGAAGGTTTATTCTGGACAGCTTTTTCCAGCGTTTTTTGGATTGATTAAGTGAAACCTCAGGAATTGTATTAAACATTTTACGAACTTAAATTTGACAAACCTATATTTTATGAACATAAATTTCACGAACAATTTTATGAACATAAACTTTACAAACTTAAATTTTGATTTAATACGAACTTAAATATTATGATCATGCCCAAAATTGGGGAGTTTCACGAAATTTAGATTTTTTTTAAAATACATTTATTTTATATATTTTGGGCTGAAAAACACGAAAAAACGGTGCCAGGCATCAATTTTTTGTTTATTTAGAGAAAATTAAGGTTTTGTTGGCTAATCCCATTACCTATTTACTATTGGTTTGACGTCATTCCTGCTGTTCACAGGTTCATAGTATATGTTTGAATACAGCAATAATGTATACACGCTTGTTAATACCTGCGATAAAAAAACTATAATTGATGCGTAATATGTTTACATTGCTTTTTGTTTTTGTAAATCAAGGAATTGCTGTTTTGCATTATAGCATTAGTAAAAGCACTAGTAGTATTTCACAAATTTTTTTTCATTTAATATTGTAGTTAAAGTCTGATCCTACAATGCAAAGCTTGACTTGGTTGACTTATAAAAATCACAACAACATCAATTATTTGATTTCTTGCTCTTCAGACGGTTTTATAAATTACATCTCAGAAGGATTTGGAGGGCGAATTTCAGATACTGAATTTGTTAGACAAAGTGACTTTTTAGATGTTTTGCCACCAAAATCTACTAGCAGATCGGGGGCTTTAAATCAATGCAATCAGTTTTAAGTCTAAAGGGGTGAAAATTGTAAAGACCAGTTTGTGGCAGTACAGTACTTTCTAAAGAAGCATTATTTAATAAACAAGTAGCTTAATCTCGCATTAATGTTGAAAGAGCAATTAGCAGGGTTCTTGAATTTAGTGCTCTGAGTTCCCATGCCTAAATTCCTATTAACTCAATTAAACAATTAGATTGCTTTCGTACAATTGCCTGTGGGCTTTGTAATATTTAAAATAGAATTTACACATATTTGTAAATAAATGTTTTTAAAAGTGTAATGGATTTTTGTTCTAGTATATTAGTAAATAATTGAACAATGGTGAAATGGAATCACACTCATTCCAATGAGGTTGCTGGTTCGAATCCGGCTTGTTCATTATTACAATTAATATTATTGCTGTTCAATATCATAATTAATTCAATATTCATGAGATTCAGTAGGAGTTTAACCTACAGTCTTCTGTAAATACAGATGTGTTCCCAAGTAACAATTTTACGCATATAAGTGCTTATTTAGGCTATTTTCTAAATTTTGGCTTAATTCACGCTCTCAGCAGCGATTTTTAAGCCACTTTATGATGAAGGCTTTGGCAGAGCCTAAAAACGTGAAAAAGGAGCCAGTTAATCACGCTCTCAACAGCGTATTGTAAACACTTTATGATAATGGCTTTGAAAGAGCTCAAAAACGCGAAATGGGAGCCATTTAGTCACTCATTTGGTCTTTGTGGTTACATTCCATTGCACTGATATAATGTATTTTGCAGCTGCTTTCCTCTGTTGTACAGTGCTTGTGAAATCAGCACTGTTCACACAAACGAAAAACATTGTTATTTGGAGTTCTTATGTTTAGTGTGGATTACTTCATCTTTTGATAATGTTGGAAAATTCAAGCAATAACCTGAAATGTACACATAATTTTTGCTTTGTATTAATTACATTCTTGCCTTGGATTATTTGCATTCTTCTTAAAGATCTTTCGGACTGTCGTAAGAAATGTTTTTACTTAAATTTCTCTATATTACAATACTCTACAATATATAAATATATTGATAAATAAAAAAATTGTAGCAATTTTGTCTACAAATTTGTGACTTTAATTACCTATTGGTTTATTTTATGCTTCACGAAATTGCCTAAAGCCATAAGAAAATATAAAGAGATGTAGCAAGGCAAAAATTGCACATAATGGCATTTAAAAAAAATTTAATTGATTTGATTTAAATTGATGTTAAAAATAGGCTTGCCTATGCGGCAGAATTTTGATCCTCAACCTACCCCACCCCAAGAAAATTACCATGGGGATCTCCAAAGGGACTCATGTTACCCCACCATAAAAATCATTTGCATGTACATATTCATACTAATGATTTTTGTTGTGTCATTCGCCAAATTTATGAAAGTTTATATATATATATATATATATATAT
>CABFPE010000002.1:1492065-1516536 GCA_900660155.1 Hofstenia miamia
TTTCCTCCACTCTCAGTTCTTATCTTCTTTAACTCCTTAGTGACCTCTAGTAGGGACCCCTTAGGTTGCTCTTCTACATATTCCTTTAGCCCTAGTGCTTCTGCTTCTACAGTCTCCTCCACACTTATCAGCCCCTTCCCTCCCTTATGCCTTGCCATGTACAGCCTATCTACATCTCCATTGAGGTTGAAAGCTCTCTCTGCTGCTAGTATCTTCCTTGTCTCCCTGTCTAATTCCCTCAGTTCATTCTTATTCCTTATTATTATTATTATTATTATAGAATATGGATAAAGGAAAGGGAAGGATGTGAATACCAAAGTGGAAGCTTTTAAGAACTAAATTACTTAAGATTATTGAACATAGTGAAAATATTTGGAGCCTTATAGTAATGCTGAAATTGAAAATGCTTTCTTTCAGATTTCTTATTTTTTCAATATTATTGAAGCTGTTTCGAAGGTATTTTTCCTTCCATAAATGCGTTTGCTACAAAGTTTTCAGCAAATGTTCATATATTGTAGTACTGCAAATGGTCAAAACGTTAACATAAAATATTCACTTCAATTAATTGTATAGGAAGGTTTTGTGACAATAGTATGTCTAAAAACCATCTGAAGAATGTTTGCTTATTTACTGTTTTAAGTTTAGCTCTATTGAAAACTACCTTAGTGTTGACTTTGTCTGTCATGCAATCTTGATCAATGATTGCAATGTATTGACAATTTTCTGCGTTTATTTGCCCCCACTTGGTAGCAAATTCAGGCCAACAACTGATGCGTTTAAAGAATATTTTATGTTAATTTATAATGAATTTGTTCGAGTTTACAGAAAAGCAAATCATTTGGTATATGTATTTGGATTTTTTAACTTGTATTTCACCTAATAGTTATGACCAAGAAATAATAGATATCTTTACCTCTTTGAATCTTTTTCAATTAGTAAATCACGAAACTCACATTAGAGGTAATACTCTTGATCTAATTTTCACTGATTCTGAAAATTTCACAGTGAAAGATTTTATCAAAAACCCAACAGATTTCTCTGATCACTACTCGATTTAAAGCAAAACTAATCTATCGTGTTTGGATATAAATCAGTATATGGATATAGAAAAAATTGGGACATCTAATTTATCTTTTACATATTCGAAAGATATGGAACTTTCACTCTTACAATCTCTATTCTCATTTTTCTATCTAGAAGATTGCTTTGATATTATTTCATAAAAGAACGTGCTACTGATTACAGTCATTTGAAAACATTTTCGCAGGCCTGCCTTCCAAACTATTTCTCCTCACACTCTGTTTAATAAGTGTAGAAGAACTTTAAAGACAAAATCGTTACCGAACTTTAAAGATAAATATCTGAAACTAAGCCTTGAGCTTAAAGACTCAATTGAAATGGATAAAATTATTTTTGTTGAGTACTTGGCAAGGAGTGATATTAATTCATGCTACAAATTTTTAAAATCTCTCAAGTTCACCCAAATTAGTCTGCCTGTTGAATGGCAAAATGAACAAGCTCAAAATTATGTGGAAGCTAGTAATTTATCCAATAATTATTTTCTATCTGTTTATGAGGATCGGAACGAAATATCATCGCATTTTAATTCAAGCATTTTTAACGAAATTCATGTATCAATTGAAGACGTTGATAACTCAATACGATGTATCACTATTAATGGGTGTGGTTTCGATGGTATTCCTTCCAAGTTCCTAAAAGATTATAGATCCTCAATCTCAGTTATATATATAACTTATTCAAAAAATGTATTTCACAAGGTTGTTACCCAGCTTGTTGGAAGATTGCCAAAGTAATACCTATCTTTAAAAAAGGTTCAAAATCACAAGTAAAAATTATCGCCCGATTTCAATTTTGCTAAAGTTATCCTTATTATTTGAAAAGATCATTTCTAATGAACTCCTACCTCTTTTTAAAGGTGTGTTAACTAGCAAACAACATGGTTTCTGCCAGAATAGATCGACTATTACTCAATTATTAAGGTATACTGAATAAATATATAACTGTAATGATTCGAATATTGCTCTGGCGAGTCTGTACCTTGATTTTAGTAAGGAATTTGATTTAGTGCCACATGGCTTGTTAATTAATAAACTGCATGATATTGGGATTGGTGGTTGTATCATCCACAAGGGTACTGTCTCGGTCCGATTTTATTCTTGTTATTTATAAACGACTTGTCTGACTATTGTCTCAATACTATATGTATATGTATGCTGGCGATGTTAAGATTACAAGCTTTCTTTTGAGCTATTGAACAAAGACATAAACAATCTTTTTCTATGGGCTACTAAAAATAAAATGATATGTAACCTTGAAAAGTTTGAATATATTATCTTTGGGAAGTGTAATATTTCATCAAAATTAGAACGATTTAAGCGCAACTAATTCAGTTAGTGATCTTGGCATAATATTTACTTCCAATATGAGTTGCTCTAAACATATCGAAACGAGATTGAAAAAAATTCTCATACAAGTTTGGCTAAATTAAAAGAAATATACCTTTGTCTACGTCACATAATGTTAAGTCTGTACTTTATAAATCCCTTGTTTTATGTGGACTGGTTTATAGATCTGCCGTTTGGCATGCTAATGAAAAGGAAATTAAAACCTAGAGCAGTTCCAAAAGAAATGTATAAATTGGATAATTCAATTAAGAGGATATGAAGATGCACTTATGAAGCTTAGAATATCACCGATTTCAATGAAACTCCAACTCTCAGATATTTTTATTTCGTTGATTTATTACAAAATACTGATTTTAATTTTTTACAAATTGTCTCTAAATATTCCATGGAAAACTGGAAGAAATAAAAATTTATTCCATATTAAAAAGATAACAAAGCTAAAATCTGAATATAACTACTTCCGGCGGACGTGTAGATTATGTAATGGTTTTTATCGACAATTTAATATTAATGTCATGGATGGATCGAACAATCTGAAAAACGTCATCAAGGATGTATTTTTTATTTACTTGCAAACCAAGTATGCTGAATCACCAAGCTGCAACAGATACTTCATGTGTCTTTGCAGCTCCTGCATTTTCAAAGGGCACCGTAATTTCAATTTTCTTTAAAACTTAAATTTTGCTTTCAGCTATTAGATAACATAATAAAATTTTATAATATTATTATTACTCATCTTCTGCAGTTCTTAGAACATTTTTCGTTTGTCATGTTTTAGATCTACAAATACTAATGAAAATTAATTTTTAGCTTGGTATAATATTTCTATCGACAGTTATTCGTAAAACAGTTTTTTCTATTTTTTTCGAATTATGACGTCATTAGTTGTGCGTATAATTAATTTTTTGATTATCTTTGTAAGTGTTTTTTTTCAACACATTCCTACAATTGGTTATTTTTTTTGCCATATTAGCATAATCAATTTCCATAAGATCTAAGCAGTTGGATAAAAGAAAATATGTAAAACTTTTAAAGAAACAAAACTGTAAATAGTGCTTTCTAAAAAATCAATCTCCTAATTATTTTAAAAATACGTTGCGTAAACGCAACATTGGGAGCAATTGTATGATAAAACAAATTGACAATGGAAATTGATTTGTGAATTCTAGGAAGATGAAAGCTAAGATTAAAAAAGGATCCAAGTCTTAGATTTCTATGAGCAGTTTATTGAGAAGAAATTTGAGATAAGGAGGTATTGGAAGGAGTTTCGAATTTAGTAGATGTGAGGATTTGAGAAGAAATTCACATTGGAGAGCATGACACATGATACTGTTCATTTTAATGATTAATCTCGTTTGAAAAGCCAACATTGCCATCCATAAAAGTGAGAAAATGGAATAATAGTATTTAAAAAAATAATTTTGTGTTATGATTTGAGGAATTTGGAATAGACGATTTGAGAAAATAGAAGGTAGACGTGAATTTATTAATGCGATGATAATTGCATTGATTAAGGTGATTGTGAAAACTTTACCTTACAAAAAAACTTTATATGGACATTTCTAATTGTCTTACGAAATTAATCATTGCCACATTCTTCAAAGGCATTATTTAATTTTCAAAAATCCACAAATGTATCTATATTTTAAATTATGTTAATTAGGTGTTTTGGAGCGTTTAACCACTCAAACCAATTCTCTGAGTTTGGAGAACTATACAAAAAAGTATGATTTCGCAGAAAACAGTGCAACTCCTGCATGGGTTGATACGGAGTTAAACATCAGTAGCAATAGTCGATTAGAAAAATCACCCTTATCATCAACTCAATCTCTACGAAATCCTACTCGTGGAGGTAAACCAAGCTCTGCTATTGATACCGACTGGTTGGGGAGAGAGTTTGGTGGCGATAGACGAAGGACTGTGGTTAATGAAGATAATAAATTTGGTAAGCTAAATATTTTAAATAAGAGAATAAATTAGTTTATCATTGGTTATTACAGAGCTGCAATTTTAATATTCTACATTTAGGTCTCATTTTTTAGTTAGTAAAATGCAATGAAGCTGAATACAACTCCACCTCCCACAATTTAGCATGTTTGAAATGTAGGCGATGATTTGCACGCCGAAGGGCATTAATAGTTCAAATTTTGTTGTTTTATTGTTTTTCTTATTATCTAACAACCCACATGTACTGCATTTATTTATGTATTTCTACAAGATGCGAAAGTCAAGCCCTTTTTGGCATAAGATGAGAACAAATAATATTTTTTTGCTACAAGTTCATCACATAAGTGAAAAGTGCATTCACGGAAACTTAAGCACGCTGAAAAAATAATTACAATAAACATGTCCAACAAGACGATGGCACTAGCTTACATAGTGATTTTCCTGAACCACCTAATTAGCAAGAATGGGGATATTCATTGGCCTTCACGAGCGTCTGACATTTGCTCGTGTGATTACTTTTTGTGTGGATATTTGAAATCGACAATTTTTTAAACTCATCCGGCAATAATACCGGTCATTGGACGTGGCCGTGATATTTTTTGTAGCAGACTTACACAGTGTGTACAAAATAATGGAGATTTTATTCAAAGCTTAATTATTTTTGTATAGTACATATTGTTAGGCTCTATTTTCTTAATATCAAATGGGGGGTTGACTGCTGCACCCCGTATTTCAAATATAATGTGTCAAGCTGCGTGATCAAGCTATTTCTTTGACAATTGAATATTTTGTAGCTCGCTCGTAACGCTGTCCTATCCGATGCACATTGACCAGTGAACTATTTTCAAACTGCCTTCTGATAAAATTTATGAACATTCTTTAGTGAATAGCTTTCAAGAGTGCCGGTGGTATGAAGAAAAACTTCAACTCCAACAACAGAATGACACTGCTGTTCAAAATATCCTTGCTCGCAAGAATGCAGAGTTGGAAGCTCTTCGGCGTAGTTCCCAGTCTCAAATAGAGCAGATGCAATCGCAGTTGCGCATTTTAGAGTCCCGCTTTAAAACTGCAGTTGAAGAACTCGAGGACAACCGAAGCTCCAACACTGCCAAATTACAACAAATTAAGGCTTTGTCTCAGCAAAACCTTGAAGTGGCTCAGCAAGAAAATAGCAAGCGGCTACAAATTCTGCAGGTGAGTTATATTGCCTTCGCAATTTTTCATATTTTCTCATTTTTTACATTTTTTTGCAAGTGGTAGTCATCAGTCAAAGTGGTAGAACTAGCTTACATTTAGAACAGGTGGGAGTCAGAGAGGGCTGAAATTGATCGTCGTCATCAGTCCGCAATGGAGAACATCGTTTCAGAAACTGAGCGACGTTTGAAAGAAATGGAGGCCGAATATTCTTCGCAACAAAACACTACTTCACAAGTAACTCAAGACTTAGAAAACCGAGTTTCTATATTAGCCAGAGAAACGGAACGGTTAAGAGAAGAAAATATGGAATTAGAGCGTTTAAAAATGCAGGTACTGTGGTATGCAATTTGATTCTATTTATCCAATGTTCCTTTAGAGATATTAAACCCACACGATCCAAACATTTTTTTACAAGTTATGATGGTTTCTATAAAAAAATTAAAATAAAATATAACTTACTAAATAATAAAGGTATTCAAAATCTCAAAGTACTATTAGATAGAGAATAGACTCCTCTTTCATTTTAATCCTTTGGATGATCTTTTGCCAGAACACAAAGGCGTTCAGTTGAGTTATTGCTGCTATTGACTTTAGACCACTTTATTATCGGAGCAATAAGTATGGAACGAACTTGAATGTTTTTTGTAAAAATCGGATTTTCCACAGAATATATGCATATTTTAATGTACTCCAAACAGTAAAATGAATTGAGCAAGATTAGCAAGGATTTGCTCTGCGGTTGGCTAGCAAGCCGAATATATTGTATTAGGAATGGTTGCTGGGCAGACTCGGGGAACAGCATTTCAAGTTCGATGACGTACGAGGGCAATTGTAAATCAATGTCTAATGCTTCTTGTACTTCAGACAAGAATGTAAGGAGTCTGGCAGCATCAACAACAAGGGTGCATCGAAAAACGATACTACGAAGCAGATAGATCCTCCATAAAATATTCTGGAGCTAGAATACAGTTTTGATCAGTATATTGGCAATTCCTACCGGAGAAGAAAGAGGCCATTCGAGAAGGCATTTTAGCAAGTTCTGAATTAGCACTTTCTGCTTTAAGCGAAGATGAATGATTAAGGTCTAGCGGTCGATAGTGGCTTATCGTAAAACCTTCTTATTGGACGGCTTCTACATAGTACTTGTTGCGAATTTGAATTGAATAGGGGAGGTGGTCGATCGCAGGTTGACTTCTATACCCTTGTGGCAGTGATTGTAGAATCCCAACTGTAATGTTGTACGTAGAGAGGGCGCTTCGTACGGTGAGATATTGGGTGTCGAGTTTCGCAGATTATTTTAAGAGGTTGGTGAATATAACAAGATCGTTACAATTTTGTCTTTTGCAGCAGGTAGCCACGCTCCCCGAGAATATGGAACTATTTTTGTGTCGAAATTATTTTTGCACCTACATGTTTAGGCCACTGTTAGTTTTATATGGACCAATCACTGCGCTGAAACAGTTGAAAATATATTTGAGCTCTTGGTGGTGGGCTTAGTTGCCATAAAAGTGTTTGGAGACGACAGCCGAACTATTTCTGATTGATGTTTAACCGTTTAGCAATAGAATAGAACATTTCCAACAAGATCCTGTCCCAAGAACCTCAACGTCATCGTGGAGTAGAAAGAGTTAAATATCACGTTCTATCTTAAATCTATTGACGAAATAATGTTTCTATGAGATATTACACTTATTTCACCTTTTTGATCTTCAGAATCCTAAGTATGATCAAGGATTCTGAAGGTTTTCACCAAGTTTTTTCAAATGAATTTTATAATTATTGTTTATTTAGTACTACAATGGTTTGAATTACTTCTAACTGCAATTTAATTAATTAAACTCACTACACACTTAACTCACCCAATACTGATAGTTTACTGTGTTCAAACGAACATGTTAGAAATCGACGAGCTAGAATTAATTCTGTTTTATCACTCTTAAATACTTACTGCTTGGAAATTGCTTTACGTCTGGCCTTATTTTGCATTGAAATTGATAATTTTAAACGCGGACATACCCCGAGGACACATGCTTCTAAGACGCTTCAATTTTAAATAATTTGTTTGAATTTCATTTGTTTGTACAATTCGTTGTGTAGGTTTAGGGTATTTGCCTTGGAACAATTCGAAATTGTTACTGCGAACTGACATTTAGTATATCTTAGTATATTTTTATTATTTAGAGGATAATTTATAGAACTCCAGTACAAAAACTTAATGAAGAAATATGAAATTGTGTTTTATTTTACTTCATAGATAATTTGCTGGAAATATTTCTTAGTTGAACCATTTTTAAACTTATTGCTTGTTAGGGTAATTATTGCTAGAAACTATTTTTGAAACCAGTAGATTTTCAAATTTCATATTTATGTTAACTTTGAATTGGAAATATAGTCCTTAACTTTCATTTTTTAGTTGTTTTTTGCTTACCTACGACATTCACCAAAATTATTTTCTTTTACGTAAATTTCTACTTTAGGCTGAGTATGAGACGCAAGCCTTAAACGAGGGGTTTATTGAACTGCGTTCTCGTTTGGAAAAGTTTGAAGTCAAGTACAAGAGCATCATTGAAGAAAACGCTCGCGATAAGCGCGAAGTTCTTCAAAAGCACTCGGCTGCTCTCGAAGAAGTTAATCGTGAGAAGTGTGATGTGGTTGGAGGATTAAAGCTAAAGATTGATGAATTGGAAAAATCTCTTGCTGACCAGAGACGGCTTTCAACCGAAAAAGAGTTCGAACATGAACGCCGAATTAAAGAAAATGAGGTACATCATTTTCCTATAAATAAAGACAAAAAAATTAGAAGTATTGGAGTTATTTTTACCACAGCTTACAGAAAACTTATAAACAGAATGGAACAAGTGTTTCATTTCATTTAATTTTCACCAACACTTTTAGTTGCCTTTTTACAATTAATTAGTGTAAACTTTCTAAAATTGTCTGATTTTTGTATTGAATGCATATACAGGTGTGTTGACTTGTTCAATCATTCTTTTAGTGTTCTTGGCAATCAGAAAAGTCGATGCTAGAACAACGTCATCATCGACAGGAACAAGAGTTACAGTTAGAGAGGGATTTAGCTGAACGAGAGTTGCGTGCCCGCGCTCAGCGTGCCGAAGAATGTCTTGAACAGACAACAAAGGAGATGTCCAGACTGCGTGAGCTACATCGCTCTGAACTCGATCAAAACCAGCACACATTCGAAGAATTCAAATCACGAGTGGAAACTTCACACCAGCATGTGTATGATGAAATGCGCATGCAGGTTGACAATCTCAAGATTCAACTGAATGAAACGAATTCCGCTAAAGAGACTAAGTATTATCAAATATAAATAAAAATCACGAAAAATAAAAATGAAAAAATATAAATTTTTTTCCTATGTACAAAACACCATTTGGTTACATAACACCAATATATGTGGTGAGCGTTACAAAGCACCAATATATGTGAAAACTTTATTACAAATCACCAATATATATGTATATATATATATATATATATATATACAGTGATGTTATATGAACTTAGAGTCATTGTCATTTATGTTGCATTTTTTATGGGTTTTCCACTTAACTACACTTTCACTTTTATTGTATTTTTCAACTCCTTGGAATTTGACAAATTTTTGTATTTTAACCTGTTAAGCGTCACGCCTAATACAACACGTTGCTTTCGTATTGTCACCTTTTACCATCAGTTTTGTTTAGCGCGCAGTCACGAGTTTTATTTTTTAAAAGTAGCATAAAGTATTTTACGAAGGTCTGTTTGTTGTTTATTAACTCTACAATTTACACTAATATAACTTATACAAGACAAAGCATTAAGCATTATGGTGCTAAAGGCTGTTTTATTTTCAAAGAACAAGCATTAAACATACAAAAGTGCATTGAATTCATTTTTTGTGTGCCAATCTTTGAAATAAGGTGCAACACAAAGACTAACTTCACAATCTTTACGCCAATATGAGTTTTCCTTTCTTATCTTGTTCTTCCGACACTGAGAACAAGTCCTGAGTTTTCTTACATTTTTCTCCGTAGGAGGACAGTACTCGGGAAGGGGCTTTCCAATTACCCGCAATGGCTTTTCTGAGAGTCGGGGAGGTCTACGTGTAGTAGCAGGCTTTTTAGTGGCATATCTAGATATGAGCTTTTCATTAAGTTTCAAATTAGTCTCACTTCGTGTAACTTCCGCCAAGGGCTTTGTATTTGTATGTAATGTAACAATTCAGTAGAGTCTGTCCAATATTTGCCCGAACACTTTCTTGTAGTACTTTTTCAATCTATTTCTTGCGGTCGAAAAGTGAACCAATAGGTTATCAGATAAATCAACACCACCCATGTTCGAATTGTAATCTATCACCGCTTTTGGTTTAGACATTTCTTTTCCACGCCTAGATTTGACGTTTACCATGGAGCCATCGTGTAATGTACTCAGAACGCATACATCACATCCTTTTTGTCTTTCCATTTCAACAAAATAGACTTTTTACGGTATGATCTCACTATTTCACCTTCTTTTATTTTGGTGTCTTGATTTTTGCTGGGACGACATTTCTCGTCACTCTCACAGTGCCAACAGTATCAGTCTCACAATCAACAAGTTTATCTGCCAAAGTCGAGCTCGTGTAAAGTTATCAGTGTAGGGGCAATACCCCTTTCCCAATAAAGGAAGGGTCCATAAGAGAAAACACAATTCTAGAAGTTACGGGCAAATCCATATATTTTTCCATGTATGTTGTGCCAGCATAAATGAAAAAATTCCAAATATATTCTGTTGAACTTTCACAAAGATCGTAAAACTTCATACCAAATCTTTTGCGTTTAGCTGTACATATTGAACCCAAGATAAATTCCCGTTCCACCCTAACAATGACTCATTAATAGAAATTTTCTGATTTAGGATGTAGTTTTTCATAAACTTTTTCAAAATTAGATCAATGATTGTTTCTATTTTTGCAACCTTTCTTCCTGGCCTATCTGTAATGGTATCATTACCAACCAAATGTAGAAATGTATGCAGCAAGTAAAATCTACGTCCATCCTTATCTTACGAAAGAAAGAAGAAGCAACACTTTCATGAGAAGAAAAATACATTGAATTGCAACCTTGGAATCAATGCCCTGCAAAATAAGTAACCTAATGAACACTTTCATTTCATACCATTTACGTGCTCGTGATTTCTCCATTGTCATCTCTCAACTGAGTTGCAAATCTGGTTTCAGTAACGAGGTAAGCAATGATTTTTTTATCAAAATATTTCTCAAAGTATTCCACTGGGTTTTCCTGATCTTCAACTTTAAACTTCACTCCATGATCCGAACGAAAACTGAAGGGATTTTTTTCTCTACCACTGGCAACCCAATCTGTTGTCAAAGCATTTTCATCATCGCTATCAGATTATGAATATGCCCTTGGATCGGAATTGGTACCATTCCGAGCTAGAACTCTTTAAATCCAGTTCATCTTCTTCTAACAATAACTCATCAGACAGACGATTTCTTTTTCTTGAAATCATTGAACAAAGTAAGGTAATCGCTACGCATAATAAAGTGCTGTTGTCATGGAAACACTTGTTTTTGCGCCAAGTTCCATCACAGTGCTCCCAGACAACTTTCTTTTTTCTCTCTTTCTGAACGAGCAACGAGTTTTCTCGTAGCTGGCAGTTTAATGCAAGACATTTTAGTCTAAAACCGTTATATGCCGTTGATGACGGAACCTGAAGATAAGCTCAAACGGCAAATCTCGTTGGTGATTCTTAACAGGTTGTCATTCTTGACAATTTATAGCTAAAGTGAGTCATTATTGACCTTAAAATAGCTAGAAATTGGACCAAGGCTTTGACAGATTTGACTTATTGACTAAGTCAACTATGTGAATAACAGAAAATATTATATCGTTGAACAATAAATTAAGCATAAAATCAAGAGGTAAACTTTCTTTATTAAAAAACTCAATCATTAAAACTTTTTGATTGTCCAATGTTATTTCTCAGTAAAAAAATATATGAACTATTGGGCATAAGTATTTACTGAAAATGTAAAACAAATTTAACTTCTATGAACAGAATCTTATCAAAATTGTAAAAATATCACGGTAGAAGTTGCGTACTGCCAAATCTCCAGGACACCAAGACGTTGATTTATGTTTTCGATCCTAATTAATATCAGTTTAGTTGAAATTGTCACTGCTTATTGTTTAGGTAAGAGATTTTGAACAAAAAATGTCCCGTCATAAACAACAGAATGATAAGGTTTTGGCAGAATTGCGGCTAAAGCATGAGGAGTCCAAAGCACAATTGATTAAAGAATTTGCCAAGGAACGTACCCAGTACGCTGAAGAACATGAAAGGCTATCTAATCAATTAAAGGAAAAATATAAAGCAAAGATTAAAACCTTAGAGGATTATCACTCCGATGAAGTCATTCGCAATAAAGGAATGAATGAGCAACTACAAAGGGAACTTCAAGAAGCAAAGTTGTCATTAAACAACGCGGATGCTCGACGCCGTCAACAACTTACTGAATTGGGTGTTATTCGAGAGAAAGAAAAGCATGACGCGGTGGTTGAAAGGGAAAACGCGTTATCACAATTACGTGTTAATTTTGAAAATGAAAAACGCCAAATGCTAGCTAGCCATGAAAAGATTGTTTCTATGAAAGTAAAAGAAAAGCAAAGTGAATGGGAAATATCTAAAGAAGAACTGTTAGCTAAGATACATGAAAAGGCAAATGTAATTAAAGATATGGATGTTGAGCTGCAGCAATGGCGAGAGGAAAGTTTACGTGAAGCAACTGAAAATGAGCAACGAATTGCCGAGAACGAGAAAAAATATCAGAAAAAAATCGAATGTATGAGAGTAGAGGAATCACGTGGGCGGGAAGTAATTCTGCGAGATCTAACACAACGTCATGAAAAACAAATCAATGACATAACTCTACGTCATCACAGTGAATTAAAATCTATGCTGCCAATGTCTGTCAGAAGTGAAATGGAGAGTACAATCGAATCACTCCAAAAACAAGTGAAGTGTCTACAAAAGACAGTCAATCTTTTACAAGGAGATGACAATCTCAGGAATAATTCTCAAAGAAAAACCGTAGAATTATTATGATTACATTTTTAATTTGTAAATGTTCATCAATTTTTATTGTTTCTAGATTTATGTAAATGTTATTTTGTTAAGAAAACAATTAGAAATTTATGCTCTGTTAACATTCTGCATTTTTTGATGATATGTACGAAAAACAGGGAAGGACAACTCTGAATTAGAATGTAATTCATCAACGATTATTGACTCACCGATCTACTAGTATTTTTTTGGCAATTTTTATTTTATGTCGGTATATGTACTTCATTTATTTTTTAGAATTTCTTGTATTCAAGTCTCAAATTTTCTTTTAAGTGCAATGTTAAAATAGTCGTGTATGACATTTTAAGACATAAAAATTTGAAATTTTATTATAAACGTATTGTTTTTGTTCTTGTTTCAGATTCTATAGAATTAAACCAACCTCTCAATTTTTACTGACATACCTCTTTCCCGATGGTTATTTTTTGAAAAAAAATTTTATTCTACATACAAAAAAGTTGATGTACAAAAAGATTACAGCAGTAGACTTGGATTAAAATTGACATTCCCGTTTTATATAAAGTCTTTGTATTCAATTTTTGAAAATGTTTTGCTGTAATTCAGAGGAATTTAGAAATTTGAATAGAATCGATTCTAATTCAGGGCTATTCCGATTCCTACTTTGAAGTAACATGATACAGTTTAGTGTTAAAATTGCACACAATTACAAACTTTTGTCAGCTTTACTCAATAATTTAGCCTCATGGATAATTTATTGTAGAGAAATTGTTCTACTTATTTTACAATGCAAACTTAATTATTTATGATTTGATTAAAATTCCGAGCACATTAAATCTACACAGAAAAAAATTAAGATAAGATATTCTATATTTAGAGACTTTTATTTACAATTTCAGAAACTGATAAATTCTCTAAATAGCGTCAATAATGTACAAAAATAATAAAAAAGACATGAAATATATACAAGAAAAGCGTCATTTTAGGCTACGGATATTAGTCTTGCTGGTGGCATAAAAACCATTTCTCAGGTTGCTCACCTATTACCTGCTCATGCAAAAATTCAGCTATTCCACGCATTTGTTATGAGCCGCTTACATTACGGGAGTGTACTATTTTTAAATTTGAACACATCATTGATAAATAAACTTCAGCTGCAATATAAATGGGCCCTAAATGTTTGCAAAAGAAATTTTAGTAACACCAAAAATTATATTTTGGAAATGTGTCCTTCTCCTCAATTAATTCAAATCAATATTGCTACATTATTTTTCAAAGTCGCTAACGAAATTTCGTGGTATGATAAGACAAAGCTCCCTGAATTCAGTAAAAGTTTCAATACACGATCTAAAAAATACATTGTCACTAGGTTCAGACGTAAAGTCAAAGAAAACTCATTTTTAAATGGTTGCATAAGGACATGGAATAATCAGCAACATGTAGATAACAGAATATTAGAAATTAATTTGTTGCTGTAATTGATTTAATTTTCTTCGAATTGAAGGGCATTTTCTGTTCCATAGATCAACATTAATTCCTACACAGTTAATTAGTCTTTCATACATAACTTTGAAAGAAAGTGCGGCTTTACAAAAAACGCACATAAAGTCATTTCCAAAATAAGAAAATAATGAAAACTAGACATGTGATATTATTTATCAGGTACTTGTTAGCTTTATTCTAGAGATATATTTCCTATTTATAGTTAACGATTCGCGATTTCGTTTATCAAATTACGCCTATCTTTCGTAAACGACCACACAGGATGTTCATTAATCAACATTTTTCTGCGGTATTGGAATATATAATACCAGTTATTAATTCATACAGGTATTTGAGTTGAGATTTTGCATTTCATTTTCTACATAGCTTTCAATTAATGATTTAGAAAACACATTATTACACTACAAACAAAGTCCTAAATACGTTAACATTAATTTTCAATATATTCGAAACAAATTTGAAAAATTACATGATCTAATAGAAAACTTCGATAATAATACAATTTTTGGAATCACAGAAACATGGTTGAAATACAATGATACAATACCCATTTTTAAAGAAGATTTCAAAATATTCAGAAAAGATAGAAATCTAAACAAATCTGAAAAACTTAGAGGTGGTGGGGTTTTATTATTAGTACCCAAGAAATTTTCGCCGAAACTAAGAATGGATATAAATAAAAGTAATCAAAATTTTGAAAGCTTATGGATAGAACTAAAAATAAACCAAGAAGTAATTTTAGTCAATATTAGTTATTGTAATAGAAAACAAGCATTTATTAAATTTCAAGAAATTTTACACGAAGAACTTTCCATGGCTTACAATGAAAGAAAGAAGATCATAATAATGGGAGATTATAACCAAAACTATTTAAATCAAAACGAACGTAATAATATTCACGACCTAATAGATATTTTTAACATGGACGTATTAAATAAAACGACACCAACTCACATAAGCAGTAGAACATCATCATTAATTGATTACATTATATGTGATGCTTCTGAAATATCGAATTATGAAACATTTGTCTTAGATGGTTTATTGTCTGATCATTTAATTACCTGCAGCATTTTGACCAAAAACAAAAGTAAATGTTCCTTGAAACAAAGCAATGATATTTTTATTCATTCAACTAAGCATTATCAGAGAAACAATTTATCGATAGACTTGCTAAATCTAAACTGGACATGTTTCTATAACTTGCAATCAATTGATGAAAAGTTAGAATTTATAACAAAGAGTTTGACTATGCTATACGACAAACATTGTCCAATTACTAAAATTAAGAAACAAGATCAAACTCCATTTGTAAAGTGGAAGATATGGATTTCAAAAGAAACTAAACAGTTAATTAAAGAAAAGCATAACCTTTATGCAAACTATTGTAAAAATAGATGTCCAGAAAATTTCAAAAAAATACAAGAAATTAAGAAATAGTGTATCAAATAAATTAAAATATGAGCTTAATAAATGTTTGACTCGATCATTTAAGGATGGAAAGAATGTAGCAAGAAAATGGCTATACATCAATAAATTTATCAAAGAAAAAAAACAATGATATCAAATGTCTAGTTAACAATGAAGGAAAAATCATTGAAAAAAGCATTGAAATTGCAAATATTATGAATGAACACTTTGTGAAACTTGGTAAATTTCAAGATGAAGATTCTATTAAAGAAATTACAAAATTCAATTACCATCATAACATAAATTTGATTCACTCACCTTTTAAATTTAAATATGTTTCACTTCATGATTTTTGTAAATGCGCAAAAATGATAAAAACAAGTAAATCAAAAGGCCCAAGTTACTATCCTCTATGGTTCTTAAAAGACGCTCTATATGTACTAGCAAGACCATTATGTGATCTCTTCAATGAATGTATTTACTATTCCTATTTCCCTAAACAATTAAAAATGGCTGAAGTTATTCCCATTTTTAAAAAGGGCAATAATGAGAAAACAGAGAATTATTGTCTAATATCTATTCTCTCAGGAATAAGCAAATTTTTTGAAAAACTAATATATCAACAATTAAAGATGTACATTGAAGAGAATAAACTTTTTAGCAAACAGCAATTTGGTTTTAGAAAAGGATTATCAACAAATTATGCATTAATTGAAACAATAGATGACTGGCGTAGAAAATTAGACAAAGATGAAAAAGTTTATATTGCTTCACTTGATATATCAAAGGCCTTTAATTCAATTAATCATGATTTGCTAATTAAAAAACTAAGAGAAAATTATAATTTTAGTGATTCATCAATCCAATTTCTAAAATCATATATATTTGATCATTCACAATATGTGAAAGTAAACAATCTATCGTCAAAACAAATATTGGTAAATAATGGAGTGCCACAAGGATCAGTTTTAAGACCACTATTATTCAATCTATATGTAAATGATATGACTAACTTCATTGAAGGCAAATGCAGTCAATTTGCAGATGATACTCTATTATATACATTCAAAATAAAGATTTTACAAGAACATATAATTAAAGTAAAGAAATTTTTTGAACAGAATATGATGAAAATAAATATTGAGAAAACTACATTTATTATTATAAAGAATAAAAATGGAAAAAGTGAACCATTAGAATCAATATATATTGAAAAAAATATCATTTATGAAACTAAGAAAATTAAATATCTTGGTATTGAAATTGACAATGAACTTAAATTTACAGATCAGATCAATGCAACTACGAAGAAAATGGCCCATGGAGTTAAATTGCTAACTAAGATTCAACATATATTACCAATGAATTGGAGAATTGTACTACTAAGATCTCTTATACTGTCGCATTTTTCATATTCTTCTTTTTTACTTACCAATGTTAGCAAGAAAATATTTAAAAAACTTAAGAAAGTTTTTAATTGGGCAATTAATACAATCTGTAGTAAAAACCATCAAAGTAAAATATTAGAAAAACATAATATCGAATCATTAGAATACCTATTAAAATTAAATTGCCTCTTACTATTTTGGAAAAGACCTTCAGTAGAATTACAGAAAAATATACACAAGCGAACTAAGACTTATCACAAAATCAAATTTAAAAAGAAAATCTTTGAAAAATCATTTACTAATTTTACAATTGATTTATGGAACAAACTCCCTCCAGATATTAAAGAAGAACGAAATTTCAATAAATTTAAAAAATCATTAAAAATTTCACTAAAACGAAGAAGATCCAACTACTTATCAAATTATAGGACAAAGTCTATAAGCTATAACAAAGCTATTGAACAATGAAAACCAACTATTTATATCATCAAGGACAATAAACTTTTGAAACCAAGACAAAGTATTTTTTCAGAACTAAGTTAATTTATATTTATTGTTTTAATTCTTCATAAGTGTTAATCACTTGATTTTAAAAAAACAAAAGAATTAAATAAATATTATTATTATTATTAAAGAGAATTATTAGAAATAGACCTCTTAAATTGCACTGTACAAACTACTAACTAGGCCACTATTTACAATTAAAATATTTAAATGTCAAAAAAATATACTATTTTGGGTGGGTTGAATAATAAAGTGACCTACTTAGCTACAATGTGTTATGGTGGTGATTAGCAGGGAGTGGATAAATAAGTGAAATTTTTGCCTAGATAAGTACTTAAAAAATGGTCGAAAAACCTAAAATATGTGAATTAGATTCGCATAAATAGCAAATTTTCTAAATTAACGGTTGAAAAGTTGGGAGCATTTTCTTGTTTTTCTTTAAGAAGAATGAAGACCCGCTCAACTGTGTATGACGTTATCGGTGCATAAAGAAAAGCAGCTGGCGAATTTTTTAGAATTTCCACTCCTAAATTTTTCAGTTTCTTCTCAGCGGGAGTTCCCAGAACCGATTACTTAAACTTCTCCAGAATTTGAAATTGCTGCAAAATCGCCATTGCATGGGTTTGTAGTTGCTTATTGCATAGGTTTGTAGTTGCTTATTGCATGGGTTTGTAGTTGCTTTTGTAATGCCAACGCAGGCTCTAGGGGACAAGTGATATGAGTTCAATTTCGGCAGTTGTAATAAATACATTTATTGCTGAAAGCTACAAGTCAATCTATTTCAAATGAATATATTCTTGAATCGAACTTAAAGTTTTCGAATGACATGTCAAGTTTTGACGTCTGACATGTTCAGGCTGAGTAATAAATTTTAAATTTTAAAAAATGTGTTAATTTTCTAACAATTCGAATGAATATCAGAGCTAATTGCATGAAACCTATTGCAGTTACCAGTCGAAATGTTTAACATAGTTGATAGACGTAACAATTATATTTAAATATCATAGATATGATGCTTCTAGAACTTCATCATCATCCAATCTTATGATAATTTCTAGCCCTTTTTCATCTGCTGCCTCAATGGGGCTCATGGGGTAAGGGCTTTTAAAAGTCAAATATGTCGTTAACCATCTATCAAAAAAACATTGACATCATTCATTCATTTGATTAACATCAACTTCACTTTCTATATCTATTCATTATTCTTAACCCCAAGAATCATAAGGGATCAAAAGGATTATGGAGTGATCCTAGCATTTATTTCAGTTTTCTTTTAATATTTTCCATTATTTAACAAATTGTATGCATAATACATAACAAATCAAACATCTAGAGTAGGCAGCTGGATGGTGCTTGTGTGCCATGGAATTTATGTCTATGAAAATTGTAAACTTATTTTTCTACATTAAAGCAATAATATATTTTGAAATTTCCTATATCTATATTTGAAGGTCTCATGCAATACTGATTTGAAGCTATAGTAAGCTTTTATATAATATTAAAATGTTTATTTTGAAGTTTTATAAAAAAAATTGCGTATTTATTTGAATTAAGCATTAAATTTTATAAAATTAAAAGTGTAGTTTATATATATATATATATATAATTCTATAAATTAAGGAAATTTATAGCTAATGAATTTTGCGAATTTTTGAAATTTTGTTTTTGTAATATTACTATAAAGTTATTCAAAGTCACATGCAGTTTTGATTTCCTCTTCTTGATATAACCCGTTTCACTCTGAAGTTATACTTCCCAGTGAAACGGCTCTCTGTTTTCTTGATAAACTTGATATTATTTCTAATTTATTATAAAACAATTGGGAAATTATAGTATCATAAATATTTATTTTAGTAAACAAAATGTTGCGCTGTATTAATTGAAGAAATCCAAAAACGAAGCCATTTGTTAAGAAATACTTTCAAGCAATCTATTGGAAAAATTTAAGCTTTTTGTAATATTTAGGATTGGTTATATTTTCGTAGGACCTTGTAAAATTATATATGACAAGATTATGTAAATGATCTCAATAAAGCAGTAAATGAACATTGTACAATTATTCAATATGCAGATGATACTTGCCTGTTTGCACATGATAAATCACGTGATGTATCGATATATAATTTGGAAACCAACCTCTTGCATTTACATAAATACTTTAACATGCATCGTTTAAATGTTAATCCCTCAAAAACTGAATTTTGTGTAATGTCACCTTTCCCAAAAAACGANCAAAGGAATTCCACAAGGCACACTCTTAGGGCCCTTACTTTTTTCGCTTTATGTAAATGATCTCAATAAAGCAGTAAATGAACATTGTACAATTATCCAATATGCAGATGATACTTGCCTGTTTGCACATGATAAATCACGTGATAGATCGATATATAATTTGGAAATCAACCTCTTGCATTTACATAAATACTTTAACATGCATCGTTTAACAGTTAATCCCTCAAAAACTGAATTTTGTTTGATGTCACCTTTCCAAAAAAACCACAATCTCACTTGCAAATTAAATTTTGCTAACACAACTATTGCCCAAGCTGATAAATTTAAATATCTAGGAGTAATTATCGACAATAAATTACAATATACCGATCATATTCATTCTGTTTTGCGTAAAATGGCAATGGGAATCAAATGTACTTTTCATATAGCGGAGTTTGTGGACATAAAAATGCGCCAACAACTGGTTGATGCCTTGGTAATGAGTCATTTTAGGTATTGCAATGTTTTATTGAATAGTGTAAGTCAGAAATTTTTAAACAAAATCAATTCACAAATTAAATGGGCGGAACGTATATGTAAATGCAAAAATTCGATAAGTTCTACATCTTCAACTCAAATTTCATGTCCATTTTCTTCTGTCAAATACTTTTCGTTACTAAAATTCTGGGATATTTATAATAAACGCAAGCCTTACGATAAATTGCAATTTCCAAATTATTTATACATATCTTATAACAAAAGAACATCGACCCTTGGCAAGGTAAAATTCAAAAAACATTTCTTAAAAAACTCATTTCTCAATTCTACAATCGAAACTTGGAATGATTTACCATTAAGTGTACGGAAGCTGAAAAGTAAGCCTGAATTCAAGAATCATATAAAGAATTTACTTAGTTTAACGCATATTCCAAAATTAAAAAATACTTTATGGAAAGGATTCAAATTTTACAAACCTTGGCATGAGAGCTAAGAGGACTGAATAGTATTATATAATTGAAATATTAATTTGTAAATAGTTATTTTTGTTTATATTTTTAATAATTTGTCAATTTTTATAATTTTTTACTTTTATTTTTGACGTGTTCGGTACAACAACAGCAATTTTTGTTGAAATTACAAATTGTATTGAATAAACATATTCTTCTTCTTCTTCTAAAACCGAATCCACCCCTTGGTACAATTGACCTTTTGACCTTGGCGGGCATGGAAATGATGTAATTATGTACTATGGCCGTCTGTGTATCTCTGACGTCATTGAAACATATTCTTTTTTGTTAAAGTATTTGTTGGCAAACACATTTGTTTGTAGTCTATTTTATAAAATGTAACCAATTTTTTTAGAGGTTGAGGAATTTTCGAAAATCCCAAGAGATTAGAATTGTTGAAAGCTATTGTTCAAAATGCAACAATTTTTCTATTCATATACGTTTTTGGAATTACATAATTAATAAGTATTTTTAAACATAAATAATTTTTTAATATTGAGGGGTAATATATACATTTCACAGACAACACATGTCAAATGCAAAATAAAAAATTTGTTTGCAGTCTATTGTTTAAAATGTGACCAATTTCTTTACTTGCTTATTTACATGGCCTAACTTAGTTTACATACTTGTTTTTTTATTAACATACATGACATTGGAAATATCACATCACACATTATTTAGTTTACATTGTTTAGTTTACATGCCTGTTTTTTTTATTAACATACATGACATTGGAAATATCCCATCACACATTAATTTAGTTTAGATTGTTTAGTTTACATACTTGTTTTTTATTAACATACATGACATTGGAAAATACTACATCAATTTAGTTTACATGCTTACCTTACTTACTTCTTTTATTTAGTAAAATTTAATAACAAATGTTTGAATCCGAGAGATAATAATGCTTGTTAAAAGCGTAATGTCTTATTTTGGTAATAACGCAAAATAATTTTTTGGAAAGAACCAAAAACTAGTTTATGCAAAAACTCGCAATTTCTAATATTTAATAAACGTACGTGGTAAAGCCCACATACGTGTTTAAGACAAAACAAAAATGTAATTTATTCTAAACTTTGCTTATAATGACCATATATATCTTACTATTAAATTTGTCTATTGTGTTAGTTTATTATCATTGTTGTTGAGCGAATTCTGTAGGAAACAAATGCAATGTGTATTTAAACATTATAAATTTCACACGATCGTATCTAAACGAATGATTAATAAGTCAAATGAGGTGATAGATCACAGTACAAAACACATGACAATTAAAAGCTTAAATAAATTCAATAAAAATGTGTATTTACAAACAAACGACGTTTCTATTTATGATAAAGTATATAATTTATTTAACATAGGACTGCAAATGCGCAGCATTTTATTAAAGTAAAATTGATTCCGTTTTAAAAGAAATATCTGTAAAACTAACTAGAGATCATATTGCAAAAAAGCGTTAATAGTCAAAACAATATCTGAGATTTAATTATAAAAATAGCTTACCAAAAAGTTTGAAATCTGTATGGGTAGTTCTTTCATCAATGTGAAATTCCATTAATCCGCTCTATGTATAAAGTTGCATGCTTTCATAGACAATGTCAATATTACGTGGTTTTATCTATATTCTATTGTTCAAATATAGTTATACTTATTCAATTGTTATAAATATGAGATGCATGACATTAGTAATAATTTTTTTCTTGAAACTCAATAGAAATTATGTATATGCAACAATAAATTCATGGATTTAAACTATGTCCATATCTTTAAGCTTCCATCTATAATGGCCTATTTTTCTTTTTACCATACCATAACAGTATCCATAAAATGGTACATAATTTTACGTTACAATTCCATAACTGAGACCTCTGGTTCTTATATCCATTTCACATTGAACATGAATTACATACTTTCTTAGGAATTAAATAGAAGAGCATCTATGAGATACAAATTTGCTTTATGGGATAGTGCTTAAAGATATGCACAAATATCCATCAATATTCATATTAAGGAAAATGTTATTAAGTAACAATAGGAGTTCATTTCTCTTGCAGATGATTATTGGATGTTTTTTTAAGGTTAACTAAATAATAACTAGAAACTTTTAATCATACTTTCACAAAATTGAAATGATAGAAATAGAACAATTTCCATTTTTATACAACCTTCACAAACAATTCAGTTTATATCTAAATAACCATCTTTTATTGCCAATTTTCAACAATAGTGGGAGGTGAGCAACTCAAATGTAAAGGGTTTCGATTTTACTTTGCAAGTCCCCAAATGTCCAAATTAACCTAACAGCAAATAGGCCAGCAAAACTTTAACATAACATAATAAAATATTTACCCGACTCTTTTTTTGAAAATTTGTATAAAATTTTAAAATTCAGCCTAGATTACAACGTAATAAATATCTACTTCTCCTAGCCCAAGACAAAATTTTGATGATCATTTAAATGTTTTTTAATATCTTCACCTCATTTATACTCATTTTTGGCAAATTTTATCAAGAGCCAACCTAAAATGGCAGTGGTTTTTAAAATGATAAAGTGAAATTTAGTCACTACCAGAGTATCATTGCTTAAACAACTTTTTACATATTTTAATTAAGAGAGAATATTTACTAGAAAGGTTACAGATAAAATTTGCTCAAGGTAATGCACAACTAAATTAAGACATTTAATTTTTGTATTCAAAAATCAATTTATTTAAAAATCAGGGCAAGTCTATTAGCATTTCATTGACTTCTTCTTTGCATTTATGTTTGACACAATGCAAACATTTACAATATTTTATTCATGTAGGAAATATTTTCTTAGCAGGAATGTGGTAAGCTCCTCCTATATTTGTTTCTATTATTAAATTTGCAGTCTTTGTATTAAAATCAACATTTTTTTAAAATTTTTCTGCTAAATATATCTCAAAATGGTAGCAGTTTACAACACCATGATTTGTTCAAAATGTTTGGATTGTAAATACATCAATTATATCAGACAACTCATTATATATTATAGCAAAAACACTTTGCTACAGATGTAAAATTTTCCTAATATTTTTGAATATGCTAATGCCAAAGTAAGTAGTGAAGAATTATTGTGCAACTTCCACTTTGCTATAAGAATTTAACAAGTAAGCCATTCACTAATCAAATTAAAATGAATTATTGATGCTTATGTTATAATTATAATCATGTAATGTTGTAAAATTGGTAATTCAAAAGAAGTCCAATCAGCCCCATGCCAAGTCTCAGTAATTACCTTAAGAATTTACTGATTCCTACGTTTTAATAATTGTAATACTGCAACCACACAGAATTTAATATAACTATTAATATTATATTTAAGTAACACTGCACCATAGAAATGGCTAACCAAAATCAGTTCTTCTTTTTTAGTTGCCTCCAGATTCAGACGAAATGACATGATTTTTAACTGTTTTTTACTCTGTATGTTATTTTCTATCTCAGTAATTGTCAAAATATATTTATCCAATTTGAATGTAAAGATACATAAAATCCCTAATTGCTGTGGAAGTGCATTGAATAAAATGCTTATAAAATTATAATACATGTCATTATATTATCTACACGACTATTTGTATACCTACACTAATTTGATTCAGCTATGGACTGCTTTCAGTGATGAGAGTAGTGCCCTTCCACCAAGCAGCTCCCCGTTAACTTCCTCAAGCCCTATTCAATAATTTGCATCACAAGTATAATAATTCAAAAATGCTTAAACAACGATCGAGCAAAAATTGAAGAACTAAAAATGTAAGATATCCT
>CABFPE010000002.1:1534155-1559961 GCA_900660155.1 Hofstenia miamia
ATTTTCTTCTGTCAAATACTTTTCGTTACTAAAATTCTGGGATATTTATAATAAACGCAAGCCTTACGATAAATTGCAATTTCCAAATTATTTATACATATATCTTATAACAAAAGAACATCGACTCTCATTTCTCAATTCTACCATCGAAGCTTGGAATGATTTACCAGTAAGTGTACGAAAGCTGAAAAGTAGGTCTGAATTCAAAAATCATGTAAAGAATTTACTTAGTTTAACGTATATTCCAAAATTAAAAAATACTTTATGGAAAGGGTTCAAATTTTACGAACCTTGGCATAAGAGCTAACATGACTGAATAGTATTATATAACTGAATTATTAATTTTTAAATAGATATTTTTGTCTATATTTTTATTAATTTGTAAATTTTTATTTTTTGACGTGTTTGGTACAGCAAACAGCAATTTTGTTGAAATCAAACATTAAATGTGATAATAACAAATTTATGTTTCATAAAATTTCGTATATTACACATTCTCATTGCTTGATATTGATGAAACATTAACAAATCTATTCAAGGATTGTAAAATTGTAATGTCCTTTAATTGAATTGATCATCAGACATGTTTGTTGCTATTGCAACAGAATTCCAATATTTAGAAAGTAGAATGTGTTGTAAAGAAATCATTTCCCACAAATTTTGCAAATCACATACACAGCTATATTAATCATGCTAAATTTAAAACACGCAAATATTGAAGACAAAAGGATGGCAATAGAAAGTGAAAGCAATAGTTTTTGAATATTTATGGCAATCCTATATGTTCACAAGTTTATTTCACTGAAATAGGCCTATTGTTTTTGTAATTCTTTCAAATATGTGAAGAAAATGAAAACTTTCAAGTTCATCCTGCAAAAACATTGATGTTTACTGATTCTATTTTAGCTGAAATTTGTTAGAAGAGAACAAAACTATGGAAATTAATAATTTTAGAAAGAACAATTCATTCGCAAATTAAGAAAATTGTGATTTTTATTTTGAAGATACAACTGGAATTTACGGATGTTCTATAAATAAATGTGACATCTAAAGAAAATATTTAAATGAGAAACCTTGTAAACTATACAATACAGAAGATACATTTTTAGATTAAACTCTGCAGAAATCAAGAAAAATTTTTAAACTTTTTGGTTTGTTAGTTCCATGCCGTCCAAAAAAATATTCTGTTTGAAAAATTGACTTTAAGATAAGATAAGATAAGATAAGACTATGATTGCTATATGGAAGTATACATAGCACAACATCTTGAAAGCTAAAGATACAAAATTGGATAAGAAAAATGAAAGAAAACTTAAAAATTTATTTTGTTAATTTCTTTTGCTGAACTCTGATTTAAGTTATTCTATATTTATCTACAAGCAGTTTAGTGTGCTCCGTCTTTGTATACTTAGTTTCAATCAAATATCATCAAAATTCATAGAAATATTTATCAAAGAAAAATGGAATCAATTAAAATAAGCATATTTGCAAAACTCGTTTAATTTTACTATTTAGTAAAACAAAACGCGCTGAAAATTATGCCATAAAAATTGTTGAAATCGGATCAATATTGATTGAACGACAAAAACAATTACGTACTTAATTTATCGAATAATAATTATATAATCTGATCATAAAAGTCTAATTGACTCGATAAAAAATTTATATGAAATCTTGGTTAAAAATGGTTACTCAAATAAAATTATTAAAAAGTGCATTGATTAAGCAATCAGCTCAGTACCAGCTCACAAAGATGAACATGAAGTAAGAGATGTCCTGAAACCTATTCATTGGAAACTACCATACATCGATTCAAGCATTAAAAACTTAAATCAAATATTGCGATCATTAATAAAACACTTAAAAAATCAGTAATAAAACCAATATTGTACTCTTTAAAAACTAAAGATATTTTCCCGTATAAAGATACCATCCAAAAATGTCTAGTCTCTTCAATTGTATGTAAATATGATTGTGAAGAATGTACCGGTAAATATTCTTATATCGGAGAAACTAACAAAAATTAATGAACACCTTTCCGTCCTAAGATCAGAATTTTATACACATATACATCAACTAAGATCAGAAAATTTTAATATAATCATGAGAACCTCTAATTCTACAATCGGCAGAACCAAAAGTCGAAATTATTAAACAGACAGAAAATTGCTAGTTCTTTTCTACATTTATGTTAGAGCATGCATTAAATGTCTGTAATATTTAGTGTAGCTGATTGTAAATTTATAAATTCCCTCAAAATTTGTATATCTGAAGATGATTTAATAAATAATATATATATATATATATATATTTATATATATATATATGAGTCGCTTTGTCTAAGGAATTTTAACAAAAGTTATATGTTATAGTTATGTATGTTATAGATGTCAGAATCCAATATAGGTAATGAATTTGAAAAAAACATGTCACAAATTGACATTGATTTCGATAATGTTCTAGAACCTGCTTCACCTACTGGAAATTTGAATTGTCGTCTATTTTCCTAAGAATAGATAGAAATAAAGAACCTCATTCACAAATTTGTATTATATGTGATAAAACTATTGTTCAGATGAAGCAACATTAGGCAAGTCTCATAAAACATTGGCTCCAAGTGAAAGAAATTTTCTTCTAAGTTGCCAGAAAATTATTTAGAATAATCAAATGCTAGGAAAATAAGATTTGATCTCCTTTTTCTTTTTTAACTAAATGATTAGATTTCCTCTAAAAAAATTGATTGGAAGTAAAATATTTTTTCAATAAATGCAGGTTTGAATACTTTGAAAAATATTACACTTGCAAAAACAATATCTGCCTCCTTTAAAAAATTCTCGCGGCCCCTTGGTTTAAAAACGTTATGTTTGTTTTGTTAAAATTTGAAATATTCGATCGAAACAGTTATCAGGGAAAATTTGATCAAAATTTCGTTTTTGTCGGATGATCGATTGATCAAGGAAATTTTAATAACAATGCGCATTTGACCCTACCGCAGAAAAATTTAACAATTCTGCAGTCATTGAATGAAAAAGTAAACATTCTTGAAGTTAAAATCTCGTTACCATTTAAGGCAGTCAAAATTTGAGTAAGAAATTTATTTTCGTTTTTACCTACACATAGTTGTACCTACCTACAATTGTATTTGATTATCGTGCAACGAGATGTGGCAATCTAACAAGGTTAATAATCAAACATCTATTTTACGTTAGAAATATTTAGTGAAATTTTTTAATATCACAATGAAGATGTTTTTTTTTAAACAAACTTCCAAGAACTTGAACAAATTGTTTAAAAGGAGCCTATTAAAAAATCAAAAGTACTAAATGTTGTCCAAAACTTTCTTTAAGGTTATTCCATCTTCTCTTTGAACCAAGACACATTTCACACCTAGAGAAGAAACATCGTCTATATGCCTTTGTTTATCATCAAAGAAGACCATTTCTTCATAAGGTACTTTAGTCACTTCATGAATTGCCTGGAAATGTGTTAACTTGCTTGGCGTCATATACGCTTGAATTGTTTCGAAATTTTTATACCAGTTAAAGGCTTTGAACATCTCCTTAATTATTGCTATTTGGGGATTCATTGATGCCGCAGCTAGCTTAATGTCTTTATCTGCAATCGCTTTTATGACAGTACTACTTTCAGGATATGGAGTTAATTCTGTTCCAGAAGCCTCTTGCACTCTTCCTAAAATAATAAAGATAAGATAAGATAAGACAATCTTTATTAAGAGAAGGTAAAACAATTAAATATAAACTGATGGCTTCTCAAAATAGCGTCATTAAAAAAAACAAAAAGTATACTATTTACAAACCTATAAATTGATAAACAGGCTAAGAATAAGTCTAAATTTTATTAATTGTGTAATTGCTATTATAAAATTTGTACCCTGTCCAATATTTTCCTGAGATGAATTTTTGCTTAAGAATAAATCTTTTCACGCTATTTCGGAATTCTTTCAGTTTCTTAATTTGCTTAATTTGGATGTGTAGATTATTCCATTGCCCTATACCTACATTTATAAATGAGTCTGAACCTAGTGACAACATATTTTTTAGATCGTTTATTGAAAGTTTTACTGAATTCAAGGAGCTTTATCTTATCATATGGCGGAATTTCGTTAGCGACTTTGAAAAATAATATAGCAATATTGATTTGTTTAATTGTTGAAGAGAAGGACACGTTTCCAAAATATAATTCTTGGTGTTACTAGAATTTCTTTTGCAAACAATGAGGGCCCATTTATATTGCAGCTGAAGTTTATTGAAAGTATCAATTGCAGAAATAGTTGCATTTTCGATAGTCAAATTTTATTTGTATGCAAGTTATTGTTGAAGGACGGGTTCATTATGCAAAATTGCGTTTTCTCGGCACTAATGCGAAATTTGTGCATTGAGAAATAATGACTTAGTGATTGGCAGTTGGATTCCACTTCTTTATTGCAACATCTAATGACTTGTTGGCGGAGAATATACAAGTATCGTCTGCGTATTGTATAAGATTACAATTAGTATAAAAGTTCATATAATTGACATAGATATTAAACAAAAGTAGTCCAAGAATGGTTCCTTGCGGAACTCCTTTTTCAATATGTAGCCAGTCTGAAAGTAGTGAGTTGAATTTAGCTCGCTGTTTCCTATTACTTAAAAAAATCGCAATTAAACTAGTACTATCAAGGGACAAACCCATACGTTTTAGTTTTTTGATTAGTATGTTATGTTCGATTGAATCAAATGCATTAGAGAGATCTAAGTATGCAATAGCAACATATTGTTGATCATCCAATGAATTTCGCCAGTTCTCTGTTGCCTGAATAGGGACATCATTTGGAAAACCTCTTCTAAATCCAAATTTAGTTGCAGAAAGCAAATTATGTTTTCTAAAATGCTCGAACATGTGATTAAATATAAGTCTTTCAAAAACTTTACTTATTGGTATCCTGATTGAAATAGGCCTATAATTAAGTGGGCAGGTTTCATCATTTTTTTGTAAAACGGAGTAACATGTGCTTCTTTTAAGCAATCTGGGAATGTTTTGGATTTAATGCATTCATTAAAAATGTAGTTAAGGGGAAGGCTAATTGAGTGTACAGTTTCCTTAAGTTTCCATGTGGGAATATTTGACGGCCCACTGGATTTGCCGGATTTCAATTTGTTTAAAGCTTTGAGCATGTCATAACTAGTCGTAAATCTAAAGGTAAAAGCGGGTGCATGAGGCTTTTCACTTTCAGCAAATTTTACATTATCTCCAGAATAATTTCCCAAATTTACGAATGATTTGTTTAAAATATTGGAGATGTGATAAAGATCCTTCTGCAATTTGCCGTAATTGTCTGTTATAGCTATGATCTTATTGGTGCCACGTTTATTGCGATTTGTCAGATTATGAATAAAACTCCATTTGGATTTTTAGGATAGCATAAAATTATATTCTTTTTTTATGTACGCATTATAGGCCTAACATTTGCTATGTTACAAATGTTCCTAGGTCTCTTATAACGGTTAAAATTTACTTCACATTGGTTATTTAAGATGTCTTTATTTGCTTGATTTTTCGCGCGAATAAGTGTTTTACAATCGTCCGTAATCCACCCCTTAAAATTTTTTGAGTTATCCCTTGCTTTAGATTTATTAGGATTTGATAAAATACGTTGTTCAGGGTAATATAAGTTTACATAATGTGCAAGAACTTCTAAGAGCTTACCCATCATTGCATTGGGTTTGGTTGCCGTATAAACACATTGCCAGTTTTGATTTGTGTATGCAGATTTTAGTTTATTTAAATTATCCTTATTTCGAATACGGATTGTAACCCATTTTTTCGATATATATTTTCACTAGTATTAAGTACGCTGATTGATACTATGCAATGGTCTGAGAAAGGGCACTCCGTTGAGTAAAATTGAAAATTAAAATCAAATATTTCGGATGTAATGATGTAGTCAATTATTGTCCGAGAATTATGAGTCAGTCTAGTGGGGATTTCCGTGTTTGCAGAATTCAAATTATACGCATTTAGTAAAGAATCTAATTTTGCTTTTTCAGAGACGACAAGATAGTTAATATTCCAATATCCGAGTAAAAGAACATCCTCATTTTCAGCACAAGCGATGGATAATTCAGTTTCTATTTGCTTGATAAATTCTGTCATATAATTTTTTGAAGGGCAATACGACACATTGAGTAATTGTTTTTTGTAGTGGGAGGTTCTAATTGGATTTTTTAATTCAATCCACAAACTTTCAAATTTAGAATTACAATTTGCGATATTATGTCGGAATTTTGAATTATATATTTTGGGAACAAGGAATAAGACACCGCCACCTTTGACCTTTTCTAAGAAATTGTTTAAAGCTCTATCCCTACGAAATAATTTGTAAATCGAACTATCAAATGACCAATTTGAATCAGGGTCATCGCTAAACAATCAAGTTTCTGAAATTCCTATGATTGTTTGATTTTGGACATTTGTCATAAACTGTCTGAATTGGAGGTATTCAGCAAAGAGATTTTGAAAATTTATGTGGACATAATTAATCGAATTACTGGTGTTTACATTTGAGGCAAATGTTTCATAGAAAATGCTAGGATCCGGGTTTTTTTCTATTCGCTGTGCATAGAGAAGATAAAATAATATCAAGGCAAAAAATGTCCCATTAATATGCGCGTTGATATCAAGCAAACAAATTCTCAACTTTTAATATCGCATAGGTATTTATAAATACAATTAAGAATACATAGAGGGGTGATGGGTTTCTTAGTTTTTTGTGATATGGTCATTTTGACATTTTAGATAAATTTCACAAAATTTGAGTTTGGAAATTGTTGTAGCAATTGTAATAACGGTAATATTGAAATCTGTTAATAAGTATTTAGTTAACTATCTTAAGTATGGCAGAATATCGGTGTACCTGTAATTATGTCTTTGTTTAACGGCAGTCGAAACGTTCTTTTGACTTCAAAAGGCCAAAGTGTATTATCACAATCCAAAACGACTAATTTACAAACCATTTTACACTAATACGATTCTCTCATTGGTTCCTAGTATTTATAGTTACATTCGATGATCACATATTGCGCAATAATTGCCACATTTACAAAAATACAATTCAAATAGAAATGTTATTTGCTTAAAGCCTTCATTCAGATAAACATATTGCATTTAAAAAGTTTATTCTGGAAGTAAGATGTTATTGTACTAACAGATAAATAATAAAAAAAATGTTATTAAAACCGATATAAATATATGTTGATGTAGAAAACTATATCCGAGTTTGGCAACAGTATCTATGTTATTAAGTCTCTATCCCTTGGTGAAGTCGTATCGGAGTTACTGTAGCAGTCGACAGACTGAGCAGTGGGTGCCATTAAGATCCATTACCTTTGGATGTGTACTACTAAAGCAGGTTTAACCTTGAGAATCTTATTGCGCACCTGGAACAAGGAGCGCTGATCTGTGTTGAGTCTTATCAGCGGAGTGAAGCCGAAGACCGAGCTTCAGTTGAGGGTATTGCGCCTCTCCTGCCTTGGTCAACCAGAAAGCTACTGTGACACAGCAAAGCTACCTCATTAGTGCAGCAAACTCCTGCCTTTGACACATCCCATAGGCCAAAGAAAGAGCTATCCCCGATATGACTGCTCTATGAGAGGCATTCATAGCTCAGGAACCAACGGCAGTCATGTTGGAAGCGTTTCCACTGCTTGCCGTCTACCCTATTATCTAATGTCCTTTGTCGGTAGAAGACTAGTGGTGTGCGGGTCCGCCCGTTCCCCGACGGCGGCCCGCGGTCTAAAACTTTAACGGGCGGGCCACGGGCTAGCATAGAGAAGAAAAGATAAAAGTATTGTAAATCTATTCTGTTTACTATATCTCAAAACACAATATCTCTGTTTACCATTCTGTTTGCTATATCTCAAATCACAACTTTACTATATCTCAAATCTATCACGTGTAAATTTAACAGCTGAATGAACAGCTGATAGTAATGTTTTTATTTGATCTGGAGTAATTTACAGGTAAATAATGAAATCACGTGATAATTGTGCAAGTGCGTTGGACAATGAGATTAATGTGTAATGCATGTGCGGGCGGGCTACAACTTTAACGGGCGGGCTCAGTGTTGAACAGCGGGCGCGGCGGGTTTTGGCGGAAAAATCGGCGGCCGCACATCACTATCGGGGATTCCGTGCGGTGACTGCCTTCTTTACGACCTGGCGCTACTAAGAAACCTTCACGTGGAGGCTGCCTTAGTAGCACGATTTGGATGTACTACTCTTTGGGTTTTCGAAACTTGATTTATGTGTTTTCAATCACTGCTATTGCAACATGTCTTCAATTAATGCTGTTGTACTTAAGAAAATCTAAAATGTTTTTCTTGTGATTGGCTCTTCACGAATTGCTTTCTTTATTATTTCTCAACAGAAAGTGCGTAACGTGACAAATTTGACTATTTTTTAATCATTTTTAACATTTTCAATGTTGTTATTAAACAGATTTCTTAGATATTTCTATGAAGGCACCGAACAAAAATTTTTGTTTGGATAAACTAATTTTCTGGTTACCTCAATTATTGATCAATGAATTTGCATGTATTTAATTCTAGAAAAGAGATCTGTAGGGATCATAGGTCTTTCTGGATGCATACTTGAACATATCCATGTTAGAGTGCACACAGCGCCCCATGATATTTTGAAGATATTAATTTCAATTTTTATCTGTTAAAATAGTGTCATTACTACAATTTCAAATATTAGTGCAAGAATGGTTTTTGAAATCAGTTAATGCATAGGTAGTCCTTCAGGGCCATGAATTTTCAGGGTTGCTATTTGGCACATAAAATATTTTTTGTTACTTATTGTATCTAACTGCGTATTTATGACATAAATAGTGTTTTACGACATTTAACATTTGTTTTATGTCAGAAATAGGATTTAGAAGACTATACTTAATTAATCTTAGACAATATTGCGTGCACACCATGTGACAAAATAATCAAGTAGCCATGATCGTGAAAATATCGCTTGAAAATTTGATTGAAGTCAGCATGCTCCACGTCCATGACCCAACAACATGGTTCTCGTGTCTCTTGTTGCTCTGATATTGACAACTTTTCCAAATTAATATATTAAGTCCTAGGAAATTGAAAATTTGCGAATAGAAAAGAATTTTCCAGGAATATCATAATTTCTAAAACCTTTGCAAAATAATGAACTTAAATTTAGGTTCAAGAAGGGCTTGTAGTAAATTCTTCGAAAAAAGAATAATGCTTGTTTAAGAAATCATAGTAATCTTGTTTTCACGGATGAAGAATAGAAATAATGCTATAGCACTCAAAATACGAAACAAAATGTAGGTGTTTACTAGTAAACATTTATTATTTGTGTGCATATTTTTTTGTAAATATTTACCCACAGATGAAATGAATCGATGTTTGGGAAGCATATATTCATTGTTTTTGTTTTTCCTTGTGTTTGGTGGGCCTTTAATTGGGATCTTATTGATTGTTATTGGAGTGTATTCCGCAGTTGAATACAGAATCTATCCCAATCTGCTTCTTCATGAAGGACACTATGCTACACTATCCTACTGTGTGATAGCTATAGGTGAGATTTACAGCAGAATTCTATGCTTTATCAACCTATTATTAAACATTTAATGAATTCGAAACAAAAAACTATCATCCACATCACATTCTCTTTGCATTCTATTATGCAGGTAAAATGCAGTAGTCTTTGGCTTAAAACAGAGCAGCCTTACTTTTCGTTATTAAAATTTGTGTAATTTTAAAATGAAAATATTGTGATTGTTTGTATACCATTGAAATAAAGAGTGACTGGTTTAAACCAGTCATGACTTCTCTAAAAATATCCCATATAATAATAAAAAAACTTCTCCTTAGGTTGGGTCTTTGAGATGAAGTGATGTCTCTTACTAAGTTAAAGAATGAAATAGCATATGCCTTTACCAATATTGCTACATTTTGTTTTTGTCTTTTACACACCTTTGCTTAATAGAAACGCGCTATATTTTAGTGCATAACTTGATTTATGTTCATAGTATTCCTTTTTGATATCAGCAGTTTTTGAACTGAATTGCACTGAAAATTCTTAAATACCTTTTATTGATATTTCTGTCCAGAAATTATTAATAATAAAATGTATATAAAAAAATCAAAATTTTGTTATTCTTGTCTAGGAGAAATAGTTACCTGTACTGGACTTGACATTCTATCAATATGGTCGGCTCTTCAATGCTTACAAACTTGATTCTCTTGCACATCTGGAAGTCCTAATTTCTTGAAATTTTCGTCTGCATTGTACCATGTGTTTTGGGAACGAATGTTCCCATTTTAGTGGCATATCAATATATCCATTACATCCCATGGAAGAACTGCATTTTCAAAATAAATATGATGATGGAAATGTTGATCAATCCTTACCTATATCAGTGAAAGAATGAACTCTATCAAATAGAATGCTTAGGAACAAAGCTATTCGATTAATTGTTACCTGAAGGCTAGGTTAAACCCTAACATTCAACTAACTTTGATGTTAGTAAATTCCTATTTAGCTATTAAGCATTAACACAAAACGTGTGTAGTGGTTCTAGATGGCACAAAGCATTATATTTGAGATTTAAAGTATTGATGAATTACAAAATATGTACTTAGAAATCTATGTCATTGGAAACAAAACCTATATATATATAAATTTTGATAATTCTTTAAATACTGGATATCCAATAATCTAAATAATGTAAATTGTTTGTAGAAAAGCGTTAATTTATTATTATGGAGTAATAATGTATGGTTAGAGTTATTTTAATGCGCACCTGCCCAATCAAAATTACTTTTTTTATCTTCTACCCGCCTATGGCAGAGAATGACATTTTCCTTGCTGCTATCAAACAATTTAGGCATTCTTAATAAAATTATGAACAACACTTTTTAGAAAATTTTTAGCTTTGAACAAAATATTAATTAAAATGCACATTATAAGGAATGAAAACCTTACCCGTATCCGAAGTATGCGGACCTGCCCTCTACCCGCGAGTAGTACCCGTACCTCAATATTATGGAGATTCTTCATTAATAAATGCCAACGAATTTGTACGCGTCAACTAAGTTTAAATGAACAGCATTATGAAAACTTTATCTTTGTAGCACTTATTAGCTTAGGTTATATTTTGATAGTATAAATTGTCACTAGAATTCGGAAAATATTTTACAGACGCACTTCATCTTCATTTGCTACTTTGTGGTCTTGAATTTTGTGTATTTTTCATTTATAGTTTATGAAACTTCACAAACTTTGTCTGATAATCAAATTAATTTTACAAATGACATGAAATATATTTTAAGAATAATGTCAAAGTCGGAAGTTAGCTACGTGTATTGAGCTAGAGCAGTGAAGGATAAAATCGCTTCATCATTTCAATTTCTTTGAGTTTCGAAGGAGAAATTATTAGGGAATCGCTAAGCAAACCATTTTTGCATTTCATTAGAAAATTAATCTTAAAGACATGCTTTAGTTACATACTAATATTAGGGGATCATTCTTATACATTTTGCCAAACATTCTTAAAACTGTCAAAAAAAGTTTTTATGTATACTAATTTTTAATACAAAGTTCACACGTTGTTACTCTGCACTTAGATAATCACATAATGAAGATTTGTAAAATTTTCAAAACCATGTATAGCGTAGAGGAGGGGTGTATTTGCGGGCATAGAATAAAGTGAAATACTTTCAACTAAGTGTAATATGTTCAAACTAAGGTATTGTAGTATTTTCTATGAATTCGTATGTATGTATATCTTATTTAATCGTATTTCCAGAAGCGTTTATTGGATTTTTGTAAGTCACTACCAGTAGTTAAAGAAATTTTCTCTTTGCAATATTGCCAAAATGTACACGTTTTGTCTGTGACTTTCTCTGGATAAACTAGTGAAATGCATTTTTTATGGAGATTAAAGATAATGCGGACAATCATATACAGGAAACAGCATCTGATTTCATAAAATGAATAAAGCAATATCAGATACTTTACGCAAATTATTTCTTAGTCTTAAATTTGGCAATAATGGCCACCTAGTTGGTAACCTGCTTTTTTTACGTATTTTAAAAAGTTTCAAAATTTGATAAGATGCACTACTTAAACAGCAATTACCGGAAAAATGTGGTTGCCAAAACGATTTTCACTGGTTTTAGTCCCCCTCCACTTACTCACTGTCTTCCTTCACTCACAATCTCCCAAAATTACATTAACAATATTTATCTCGATAAGTGTTGCAATGAGTCGGTAGTTAATTTGACAGGTTAATTTGCTTTTTTCAAGAGCATGAGGAAGTTTGTTAATCTATTAATTATGTAGGCCAATGATTAACGTCCGATTTTATTAGATAAGTATGCCATTGCTTCCTGAAGTTCTAAAACTTATATGATTATTGGCAGGAAATGTAACGGATTTGAAGCCTGGAAGCTAATTATCCATCCATATGCCAAAGGAGAGAAGAGGTTCTATTGTTAATATAGCTAGTGTAGTATCAAGAGCAACCAAATTCATATCAAATACTGAGAAGCACTGGAAATCCACGAGTGATTAAGAGAATGGTACATGCTAGGAAGACATCAGAAAATCTGTTCGTGGAATGTCCTGAGACCCAGATCACCGTTGCAGAAACTCACTATGCTACAATATACATGTTGATTCACCGATTCCTAGCCTGAATGATGTTGAAATAGAGTACAAATATAGAATCTATGGGTGTAGATTTAGCATAAGTGAACATGAAATTATTGTTTTACAATCTCAACCCAGATAGAAACTATATGATCTGATGATAAGCAAAACTGCTCGTAGATAAATACCATGCAAAGTGAGCAATACGATAAGTTTAATAGGGCGACTTAAACTGGACTCTAAACTCGCGTTTTTTCAGCGTCATTGTAATAATCCATCTACTCTTTTCAGAGTAGGGATGTGCGGACCGCCGATTTTTCCTGCCCAGACTTACTCGCGCCCGTTGTGCAAAACTGAGCCGGCCCGCGGCCCGCCCGTTAAGCTCTCAGCTCGCCGTTAAAGTTTTAGCCCGCTCGTGACCCGCCCGAGCGTGATTTCATTATGTACCTGTAAATTACTACAGGTCCAATAAAAACATTACTATCAGCTGTTCACTCAGCTGTTAAATTTACCTGTGGTAGATTTGAGATATAGTAAAGTTGTGATTTAAGATATAGCAAACAGAATTGTAAACAGAGATATTGTGTTTTGAGATATAGTAAACAGANCTGAGCCGGCCCGCGGCCCGCCCGTTAAGCTCTCAGCTCGCCGTTAAAGTTTTAGCCCGCTCGTGACCCGCCCGAGCGTGATTTCATTATGTACCTGTAAATTACTACAGGTCCAATAAAAACATTACTATCAGCTGTTCACTCAGCTGTTAAATTTACCTGTGGTAGATTTGAGATATAGTAAAGTTGTGATTTAAGATATAGCAAACAGAATTGTAAACAGAGATATTGTGTTTTGAGATAAAGTAGACAGAATAGACTTACAATACTTTTATCTTTTCTTCTCTATAATAATAGTCTCAACTCCCTCCCTTTCTCCACTTTAGCACTAGAATTCTGTTGTTGCATTATTAGATGGCCGCGTTGATTTTTTTGCATTGGTTTCTCTCTTGGAAAACCACAAAATTGTATTTTAGCTTAGCTAGCGATTTTGCCAATCCATTAAAAGATCTCTCTTCTTATTTTTCAATATAATACTGCTTGATATAAGACCATTGTATATGAAGCAATGTCAAGCTTATCATAGAAACTACATCTAATCTAACATCTTCATCTTTGGAAAACTCATCACTAATGTTGCGAAGAAATAAATTGTCAATAGGGAAACAGTTCTATGCAACATTTCTAAGTTGGATGATTTATTCAAATGGTCTAAGCTATGAAAAATTGAAAATTGGAATCCAATCTTATATTGAATCTTATTCTTGTCAATGTGACTGCAATGGGCATTCAAATGTGTACTTGACAATTACTATAACTGATAACTTTTTAACTCCTCAACAGTAATTAATCAGTACCTAGTAAATATCAGAGTTGTAATTGGGTTGGGGCTAAGGTTTGGCGGGGCTGGGCCGGGCTTGATCCTAATGTTTAAATTTTTATTTTAAATTCAAGAAAACATTCGATTGAAAACTTAAACTTTACAAATGACAAAATACATTCTCTCTAAATTTAATCAGCCCTGCATTATTGGCTGCTGCAATACTTCTAACATCTAAATGTTGTCTGCTACAAGCAAACTCCCAATTAATTTTTTTTGATGTAGGTTGATGTAAGTTGTGTGGTATTATTATAGTACCACCCGGAATTAACCTGTTCCTGTCACTGACTATTTACCGTGTGTTTACCTTTGTAACAAGCCCATTTTATGTATATATATATATATATATATATATATATATATATGTATATAAATGTACTTATGTGATTTTAATAAACGATTTTATTCGTACTGTTTAACCTTATAATGCAATATGTTTATAATTTTCTTTAGTGTAGTTGATTGTAAAATATTCATTTACCGCATTTGTCATATCGACGATGATTTCTAATAATCGAAACCGGTCTAAATTTTTGATTGTGTTACATGTTTCAAATATTTCGAAGCTCAGTATACTTACATTTAAATAAAATAAATATATATATATATATATATATATATATATATTAATAAATGCACTAATGTGATTTTAAGAAAAACGATTTTACTCGTACTACTTACCCTTATAGCAAGTTGGCAGAGAATTTTAATAATTAAATATATAAGAACTGATATGTTCTTTAAATGATTCACAATATAGATGTTTTTTTGGTACAAACTAAATAAATATTAATAAAATTTTCATGAAATTATAGCACTAGAGTTTTTCAAGTATGGTATTACTATAACAAACTAGCAATCATCCTAAAGCAAAAGTTTTAAGTGATTTCTTTTGGGGTAACAAAGCTACCCAATTTCAACTCTGGTAAATACATAATTGTCAGAGTAGGTGAAGTAATTTTCATGTTACATTAGCTCATTTAATTAGAAAGTTCAATTTGACCGCTATATGATTTTAGTGTTAAATAATTTCAACTTTTGTAAATTGTGTACGGTACGGTCCTGTGATCAGATAATCTTATCTCATTATTTAAAGTCATTACTAAATATCATTCGATTGAATTGCTATCATTTATCTTTTTAGGGTCAGGAGTGTTCATTTCAGGATTTTTTGGCTGTACAGGTGTGATCAAGAGGAATAATCTGGTTTTGCATACTTTTACATTATTATTTTTCTTCCTGGCTGTTGTTCAAATTATAATGTTTTTCTTTATTCTATTCAAGAATGAAGCATATAGCAAGAAAATTTCAAGTGATCTCCTTGCTTCAATGGTAAAATACTTGGAATATTTTAAGCAATCAAATTACATTTCAAATGCAAATTCAAGCAATAAGATTCCTCTAAAGCTATACTTGAGTTTTATCTGGTGACAGTGACAATTTTCTTGAAAGGACATACTGAAAAATATGATAAATTGTTCCCTAGTATATGTGTACATAGAAAATTACAATGGAATGCTAAGGAGCTTTGAACGTCCTTGCAAGTCATAGTCAACATCTGTGCTAATTTGCTTTACATGAGTTCTCATCATTGTGATTGGTAATCAAATTCGAGTTGCGTGACAACTATCAACCGAAAAAATTTGGTTTGGGTCCAGGTCGGGTCATTCCGGGAAAAGATAATTGGTTCAAAATCGGATTTTTTAAAATTTAATTACAAATGTTATAGGATGTGCTTTTGATGGTTAATCAAAGTTAAATATCATTTGGTTTATAACAATATATCAAAAATAGTTAAACTCACGTGTTGCGCTGTAGTGATCACAGAGAAATAATTTTCAAAAATGTATTTTCCTATAAAAAATTTTACCATGTTCTTTTCTATTCAAATTCGGATCCCCTTTTGCTCCAAAAGTAACATTTTGGTACAACCTCTTGTCGATTTGATTAATAGAAAAGGGTTAGGTGTGAAAAACTCGAACCAGTCCACTTCTGATGCATATGTTATACACATTTCATCTTTACTGATCGGTAGGTTATAGGAAATTCATGTTTATAACGACACCCTTTCATCATTATTGGCACACCCTACACAATGCAAAGATTAAAATTTTCAATTCAGAATTTTGTACAATTCATTTTAAAATTCGGGAAAAATGAATAAAAATACAAATTTACTGAGCATTCATACTTTTTTCATTAAGAGCAAAAAATGTGTATTTCTCAATGTAGACATGCATAGAAACTATTATTAACTAGTATTTTTAAGACCTGCAACTACAAAAAATGACATAAGCTTTTCAGAACGGCTATTGTATACATTTCAATGAAATTTGAAATTCCGCCCAAGTCCACAAAAAGTTGCGTCGATTAAGCAGAAACAAAAACAGACAAAGTTTTCAATAATTTACTGATTTTTATACCATGCATTTGTAAAATCAATTCAAAAACTTCGAATACCCAATTGTTATTGTGCAATCCTTAATCATGTTTTGTAAGACTAATCATGTCTAATTAAACATATAAATAGGAAACAGATTGAGGAATTTACAGTAAAAAGAAGCATGTTAATCAATTCAGATTCTTTAATTTCTGTGAGACATTTGGTTATTTCATAAGTGTAAGCTAATTTTGTCTTAAGCCGCTTGAGTGCAATACCTGCTCTTAAAAATGACAACACGTTTTTTCGTATTTGTAAAAAATGTTTCCAAGAGTATATGAAATTTTTGAACATCGTGGAATATTGATACATCCATTGGTGAACCTGAATCCACGCGTTGTTATGTATTTATAGTAAAATGTTTCACTGTGACTGAAATACTTAAAAATATTAACGATTTGTCAATGAAAATTCAAAATTTTTATTAAAAAAATTCAATTTCTATTCATGCCTGATTGTTCAGGTAATCAGGAAGTGTAAAACCCCTGGTACAACAACTGAAGTCGGGGTTTTAATACATAAATGAAAGAAGGTGGCCTCGTCGAAATTTGAGGAATTCCTATGCTGTTGAAGGTTAAGCCAACCTTAATTTGACTTTGTTCGCAAAATATATATTTTTAATAATCATATTTATAATGCACATCTAATTAGCAATTTAGTACAGTTATACAACAAGTGAGAATGTTGAAAAAGATTGGAATGATCTACAATATTCATTCAAATGTTGTGGTGTCCATGATGATCATAGTTCTTGGGAACAGAGCAATCGAAATCTTATACCAATTTCCTGCTGTATCAGTGAGAAAAAGTGTCTTCAAATTACTTCAAACGCAAGTGTTAATGATATTTCAACTATATGGAATTTCGTATGCTAAACATCAATAATGCTTTGTTACAATTTCTTGTAGTGTACAACTCTGTTCAGAAGTGCAACTGGGTAAACTGAGTCACCGGGCCAAGGAAAGACTTTTGTTCTTAGTATTTGGGTAGCAGGAAGCTTGTCTAACAGTAAAAATTGAGCCTTGGTTCAAACAGAAAATCAATTGTCTCAAAAAATAAACATATAAAAAATAAAATTTTGATAATTGTAATAGAAGCACTAAAAAGAATTACTCAATAATCAATAGCAACTATTGAGTAAATCGTATTGAAATGTGATTATTTTGTAGTGTAATATAAGCAATAACCTCGTGTTTTGAACTATGCCTACGATATATGTATATTTCTACTAGCGGTGTAACCGAATTATATGCTGTTAACCAAATCCTCTGGACCATTGATTTTATACAGGGTTTGTAATGTAGTATGGCAGTGAATCTTACTCCTTGCTTTTAAAACGAAATGAACCAAGCAGCCTTCCCAAATATTATACTTTCTAATTTTGGTATCTTTGTCTTACACTTTTAAAAAATGGGGTAGAATTTGCAAGAATCTAAAATTTCGGTTCCTTGGTTGCATTAAATAAGGCCAACGTGAACATCTAAGATAATCTAATGAGTAGTACCAATGGCATTTTATTAACTCAGTGAAAACGCAATGGAGAGTGAAATGAGGCGAAAGACATTGCCACACGTCTTCCACCTTTGAAATTAGATGTGTGCTTTGAAAACACTAATATACAGTATGCCTGCGTAAAACACATAGTACCGGGTGTAAGGAGGTTGCAGCTCCCCAAGCTTAAAAATGATGAAGCATTTCAAAGTACTCGAGATGATAGCTACGACAGTAGCAAAGTACTACGTCTTTTAGTGTGAACATTGTATGAAGAGATATTACAAGTGATTGTAAAAATTATCCTCTCTGTATATCTAACATAAGTCTGTTATTTTCTATTTCTTTTCATTAAACTTTTTGAATAATCCTGAAAAAAAACACATTGCATTGATGCTTGGAGCCTCTGAGGAATAGAATATTCTAGATAAATTATATAATGCCTGCTAAATAATACTCCCACTGATTTCAGTTCCAATACCTACTATCCATCAAAATTTAAAAATGAAATGCATAAATCTGATGTAATTCATATAAGATGCTATAAATACATTCATATTTTAATTACCGGTATCCTTAAACAGTAATTTGCTAAATGAATGACGTCATTATCCTTGCAAATATCTCAACGTCCCCTAAACAATGTTTTCCCCAGAGCCTATGGTGCTTTTATTATTTATAACTACATTATTTAGATGAAAGCACAATGCACCTATAATCCTGATCCGGATATTCTCTATTGCTTAAATGTATCCGTCTCAGAAAATGCCTATTCGTTTATCTATAAAGACGGATGCTTGTCAAAAGTTACAGGAACATTTACCAATACCAGCGTTTTTCTAGAAACTGCATTATTGGTGTTAGCTGCAATGGAATTAGCGTCTGTCGTGGTAGCACAATTTCTAGCACGCAACAAGAAGACAATTGATGCTGATAATTTATCAAGAAGTATACGACACAGTCATAGAGCAATGCGAACAATCTAATTTTTGTATTCACCTAATTGTATTGAAAATATTGAATATATTGATGCAAACAAATTCTAAATATATTAATATAAGTAGTGATAAGTTGGAATACCATTTTAGGCCTTAACTTAACTCCGATTGAAAATCTTTTCCTTAAGGGGCGCATCCAGGAATTTTTGATGGAGGGCATATCAATTTTGATCAGGTTTAGTGTTCAATTACATGGGAAATACTTTCCAAAAAGTGTCAAAATATAGCAAACATTGTTAGTTAATGTGCATTCTGCGACATTAGTTCTTAAATTTTTAATTTTTTTCAAATTACAATATTACTAACCCAAAAAAATCAATGTTGAAGCCCAGAAGGGAGGCAATTGGCTCATGTTCTCCTCTAAATACATCACGACTTCCCTTCGTTCAATATTTATGAAGTTAGTTGATGTTAAACGAAAGAAGCTCAAACCCAATTAATTCAACTTGAATATTAAAATCGAAAGACCATGATTGAATGCATGTCTGCATACATACATGTAATACTAATCCATATTTATCATTTTTAAGTAATTATGCAAAACAAATTTCCTTCATACAATTGCCTTTTTTTATTAGTTTAACAACTATTAGAATAATTTTTGCTAAACTAGAACAATGAATATGATAACTACTACAAAATCATTCAAAGATAATCTAGATTTTCATATATCGAATGAATGCAGGCAGTCTCATGCGATGCGGTTTATGTGAAGATGGTTTTTGTTGGGTATAAATTACATTTGCTGCACTCTTCACCAGAATGTAGGAATAATTTAAATGCATAAATTGAGATGTTTATGAAATATTTCTCTTGCTATAATTGTATTTTGCTATTACAAATACCATTTACTCTCAACATTTCACACTATTACTTTAATAAATTATGTGTTTACAAAATGGATACACAATAACTTTATAATCAAAGCTGCACTTATTTCAAATCCAAAAATGACCTTTTTGGAGACAAGATTGGAAATGACAAATTACTTAATGAAAATTTTCCAATGTCGAAGAAATGATTTATTGAAAGTTTATCAAGATTTCTTCGAATAACGCTATTGACATTAATTAATTAATTCTGAATCATTCAAAAATGATAAAAAAACAAATGTCAAAAGTCGATTGACCAATTAGTTTTGCGATCAGTCGTTTTTTTATAAATTAATCGTTTTAATTGCATATGTAAGTTTTGATTTATTAATTTGAAATTTTCTCATGAGGAGTTTCAACAATAAGAATTCATTATTAACTTATGTAAGATTGCGATTTTAATTTCTGTCAAATCTCTTCATGTAAAACATTGCTTTCCATTAATAAATATATAATATTTCTCACTATTTATTATGATCTTAAATATGCATTTGTGCTTGTGCAAATTGATCTATTTTGAATTTCTTAGCCGTATCATTAATGATAATATTTTAAAAACAAACAATTTCTCAGTAATTTTTTCAGAGCAATAAGTTTTGCTCTTAATATTAATAAATTTTATTTACATAGGGACTAAACAAACAATTCCGGTGTAAAATAAACGAACTTCTGCCTAGTAGTATTTACATTTTGCAACCCTACAATAATTTTAAGCAAACGTAAAGATTAACTTTAAACAGCCTGGGGATTTCTAAAAATTGTCATGGTCCTATAAAAATTTTTTAAACGCTTATAGCTCAAAACTATTAAAGGTGTGCACAATCTGAAAACACCACACGATAGAAGAGAGCCTCCTCTTTCTTTTTCATTCTAAATCCGCGCGCTGGCTTTGTCCCGCGTTCTCTGACTTTGCGTATGGCACGCCTCAATGGATTTGGAATATGGAAAGAATTAAAATCTTTTTCAAAAATTCGAAAATTTCTAAGAAAACTTGTTAATCTATTCAACAATCTCTGCCACAGCAATAAGCTTTAATAGAAATTTTTAACATTGCATTAATGTATGTTCCCCAATAGACCTACCCATGCCCCAAGATTTTCAAATTTGGAAATAGGCTTGGAGAAGATTCTTTGTAAATGTGGAAAAACGGTTTGTCCTTTAAAACGGACGCTAGGTAGTTTAAGGTTAAAAATTTCATTCTTGTTAGTTAAAATGCGAATTCGCAACGATCACTGAAAACTGAGCTAGTACGCCATCTTTTGAGATTACTCAATAATATAAACATTTAACGGATAAGGTTTAAATTAAAGGGTTCAGTTTTTGAAAGAACAATGAGGTGTGCAAAGGTTCAAAAACTCATTTACTCGACCCATTTCCCAGTGCAAGTGGGCAATAAGTTTTAAAGAAATCACTCTCATGTGAAGTGATTTTCTTAGTTGACCAATTTGGGATGAATGTAAGCGAAAAAGTGGCAAACAATTTTACTAATAATTTGAATTCCATTGCAATTAGTGTAAACTAAGTTTAAATTGTTTAATTAAAAAAGCAGTATGCATCCTGGTACTGGTAGTCTTATAGAAAAACCTTCATTGATTCAGCGTGAAAGAAAGAGACTCTTCGAATACACTGCAGAAACTTAGAAACTCTGTATTCAACTGTAAATTATAAACCCTGAGACCTTTGAAAATATATAAATATGCAGTTTTAAGAAATTTAAATTTTACTATTTTAGCTCTTTAAAAACAATAACAAGTTTTAACCATTTCAATATTAAACCAAATATTCATTGTATTAAAATTAGCAATTTACAACCCTTGGGGATTTAGTTATCTATTGAAAACTATGCTAAATATCTATGCATCCTACAACATCTCAGCTAAAGAAAGAAATTTTACATTTGAACTATGTAAGTATTTGGCTTTGAATTTATATGTACTAAATTTTTCATTTCGATTTATGATAAAGAATTAATTTGTGAAAGCATAAGAACTATCTTTAGCAAGAAGGGAGATATAAACTAATAAGTTACTCTAGAGATGATAATAATTATTTCTTGAAAGCTTTATGATTTTTTTAATTTTATGGCCAACAATATTTTGAAATACTTTTTGATATTCAAAAATGAAAGTAAACAAGAACTCCCTTAAAAATAGTTGTGATTTTGAAAGACATATTACGCAAATAATATAATAGAATTAAAAATTAACACTAAAGATTTAAAACTTTTTGAAGTTTCTCATTAAAACAGATGCAATTTTGTGGCTGATAAATTTCAGTCTACACCATTTTATCATATGAATTTCATATGACCACATATTTTTGGATATGCCACTATTATTTAAGTTGTGTTTTAATACTGAGATATTATTATTATAGCAAATTAAATTACTTTGTAAAAATGTGGATAACTTATTGTGTTTTTGTATGCTTGAAAATCCCTAAATTATTATACCGTTCATGAGTTGATTCAAGTAGTGAATTAAAGGATATGTTTAAAACTTACAAAAATAATATGAGATTTAGCAATTGCAGTCAAATAGCTGTAACTCACAATTCTAAATTTGCCGTAAGCAACCGGAAAGCAACTGAGTTAATACTCGCTATCTAGCTGACACAAAGTTGTCAAATAGTTTTTACTAATTAATTGTAGAAAGTGAACGTAATGCGATTTCGTTTTCAGCTACTTTCACGTGTTTACTAAAGATTAAATTTGATTTTTTTAATTACTTTCATTGTGTAGTATAAATGGACACATAAATTGATATAAATATATCTTAGGCACTAATTATTTGTTAAATGAAGATTTCACTATTCTTTTAGGATTTCCTATAGACTTACCGCCAAAATTTTAAAATTATTTTCATATAAAATTTTTATTTTCTCAACAATTAGTAAATAAGAGATATATAAATATAAATGCTTAATCTTGCCATTTGTCTGAGAGAACAAGAAATACATACATTGGCAATGAAAAAGAAATATATTTTTTGAAACTTTATTGAAATTTTAATATTAATGTATAGGGAGTTCCGGGAGTTGATGTAGACTACTAAAATTATTTAAATTAGCAAGAAACAGTGCATTTATTACTGTAATTCTCTTCAGAATCGAACCCCTTAAATACATCCAAAGGACAAAATTTTGCAAAATACAGAAAAAAATTTTGGAATTCTACAATGATTAGATGATAAGTAATTGACTAGCTAAATATGAAATAGGATATTAATGTTTTTTTAAATTTTCAATATATATTTCCAAATTTAGACTATTTCTCACCTTAGATGTGTTGGCTTGAAGAAGATTACGTATTTTTACGTATTTTGAAAGTGTTTTAAAAATTTGACATAAAATACATATTTTTAAGTATTTTAATTTTTCCTTGGCGCATATAATTGAGTTGTTTATTTCTATTCATCTTGATCTCATAGCATCAAGTCGGTCGACAGAATAGATTAATGAAGTTGTGTGTAGGTTTTTGAAAAGCATTTTAGTATATAATTAATTTTCACAAAATCGAATTTACAATTTCTGGAGACATCCATTTATTATTTTATGTACTTATTCATCTTTATTTAGATTTTATTCTGCATACGAATTTATATATTTTGGCAGTAATATACAATAATTTTGTTAAATTTTTGATATTAATTTAGCTTTCTAAGTACATGTATTTAGAAAATAAAGCAGTAACATTATATATTAATTCATTTATAAATGGCTATAGTTCTGAAAAAACATAATTAGTGTAAAATATATTCCTTATTAATAAATTATTTCAATAATATTTAGAGAATTTGAATAGGCGTACCTCATCATTTCTACAGGAATTCCATTGGATATTGGAAAGAGAAATAATATCCCCAGATCTTAGTTTCAATATCCTTCAAATTTTAATGGAAATCAATTAATAATTGTAGAATGCTTAACAACAAATTTGTCAAGCGGTTTAGCGTGGCAGACAAACGATAGTAGTATTAAAATTTTGACAACATTTAATTAGTTTTTCTAAACGAGAGAACAAAACAACGTTGCCATAGTATCTACGAACATAATAATGAAGTGGAGAAATTACAAATTGTCATGACATATATACAAAGGCTAAAAGTAACCCTGACTTACATGCATGGCTAATGCTAAAGATGTTGTTGCATCTGAAACATGTTTGATTTTGCTTTACTCCAACCAATTTATTTTGACTTTAAAGTCACCAACTGGTTTGTTCACATTCTCAAACAATGTTCTCCAAGCCTTTAGGAAATTTAAGAATCCTGGAAATTTTACGTATCTGTGGGTGGGTAAGTGTGATTTCCTGTTATGGTGAAAATTTACCATAAAAATTATTTCTGTATTTGAAGTATATCAAAATATTGACTTTTTTCAATTGAAAATCCAATTTTTTGTTCAGATAATAAAATGGTGTAATACCCATTACACCAGGCTCACACTGTGCGCAAAGTCAGATGTCGTCTCACTGTAGGTTCTATTGAAAATTATGAAACATTGTTTGATTTTTTCAAACACAAATGAATTAAATAATCAACCATGAAACATACAAAGGAATCCACATTGATCAACAATTAGAGACGCCAGCTAACGCTGTTCTATCAAACAAGTGTCTATAAGTATAGTATTGAAGTTACAAACTAAAAATGAATGCCTCCCGCAACCGAACATTTGCCCCAGCGAGATATTGTCCAAAATTGCCTTCATCCTAAAACTTTACAGAAGATACAACTAGTTGTATGAGCATGCAAAAATAGAAAATGTTACTAACAAGGCTATTTAACTCAATGCAACAGCAGCAGCAGATTTATGATATTACTTGCACATTTTGCAATCTCAGTTAAGGGACAAGCATAACGTTATTACTTAATAAATTACTCCATCAAAGTTGAATTATGTTTTCAATAGCTTTGTCTTACTCATTATTGTATTCTTATTTGTGAAAGCTTATTTTTAATGCACAAAAGAATTTTTTATTTTCTGCTCACCGCTAAGGAGAATATACACTACCATATACACTTCCATTTTCTAGTACTTAACATTTTAAATAGCGTAAAAAAACTTTTCTAAGCCTATATTCGATTTAAAAACTATTGAAGCTGTTTGGAAATCTATATATTCAACACCCATAAATAATTCAAGCAATTCCTTCCAATACTGTTAGAATTTTTCCCTTTGCAATGTTTATAGGAGTTTTAAAATATATTAGTCCACATATAATATTTTAGAATGTTATACACTTAAGCCTAATTTATAATTAGATTCGAATTAAACTATTCCGAAGCCCATATCTTTAGCATTGGTTAAGATATGGGAGATTTCTTACTTTGCCGTTCCAAAATTCCAGGAAAAAATTTTAGAAGGGTAATTGATTTTAGACTACAGCAGTTTCTATGAAATATTGTCAATTAATATACTTTTAGACTTAAATTTTAAGTCAAAATTTATTTAAGAGTTCTGCAGCTAGTTTTTTTAACTATAATACTTGTAGACCTAAATTCAATCAAAAAACAAATATTTTTTATATTCTGGATTTTTATTGATATAATATTATTTTTTAGAGTTGTTCTTGGCACCTGTATTAAATTAACTTGGAGGGGTCTTCCTATTAGTGTACAAGTTAATGTTATTTTACCGAAAAAACGTTTTCCCTGCGGCATTTGTTAGACAAAGCTGCAAAGTCAAAATATGTACTAATGAAATTTATTAGATCAAAGAGAAAATGTGTATAACATCATAGTGTTTTAATCACAAATGTAGTTGGCGCACAAGAGAATGATAAACATTTACCAATCTCTCCTCCACCTTGCCCCCCCATCGCGAAAAAAATTTGCTTCATAATAAAAATGCAAATTAGAAATAAATTTCCAATAATTGACAATGCGATTTGT